>JAJQQW010000096.1:0-102688 GCA_025583905.1 Ia io
TCTGGTTACTTTCCGGCATGATTAACCCGCTCTGGCCACACCGAGCTGGTGTGGGAGGGAAGCCTTTATGTGCAGCAGCGCCTGGGCAGTGGGATCTCCATGCTCTTTGTCCCTTCCATGCAACTGAATGCACTTGGAATCAAACCTGCAGGGATCCGCTGGGGGCAGGGAGAAGGCGGGGTTTCGGGGGCGGACAGGATGGAGCACCAATCTCAGGCCTGCTCCGCTGATTGCTTGTTTTCAGACCCTGGCAGGTGCCTAATGACTCTGGAAGGGGCAGGTCCTGTGCAAGCCGGTGGGGGGGGGGGGGGGGGGGGGGGGGCTGGTTGCAGTGCTGGGTTCAGGTTTCAGGTGGAGTAGGTCTTGGACTTCCATCCTGAGGAGAATGTGCGGGCTATGGGGGAGTTGGGGATGCAAGAGGGGGGACACCCGTCCCAGGTGCGGGACCTGTGGGGCTTCCAGAGGCCCCTCTGGGCCCTGAGCAAGGGCGTCACACTTCATTTACTAGCCTGTGACTTGAGACAGGATGGGAATGTGGCTTCTCGCCTTTAAGATAAAAGTTACACGCCCTTGCAGGTTTGGCTTGGCAGATAGAGCATTGGCCTGGGGACTGGTCCTGGGTTCAATTCCGACCAAGGGCACATGCCCGGGTTGCAGGCTCCATCCCCAGTGCGGAGCATGCAGGAGGCAGCCGATGAATGATTGTCTCTCTTCACATGAATGTTTCTCTCTCTCTCCCCCTCTCCCTTCCTCTCTGGAATTACATATGCATAAGGCTAACTTAAAAGGTGTGCTTTAAATATACATAAATAAATGAAATGAAGGCCACATGACAACTGTGTGTTAATGTGAGAAGGTCCTCTCCTTGGGCCTCCAGCCCGATGCTCTGGGCACCGGCTCGGCTCCAAGGAGACGTCCCCTGGCCAGGCCTCAGTGCAGTGCCCAGCCCCACAGGTCACTCAGGGCACAGCCTGGCTGCACTGGAGGGCTCCCCTAGCCTTGAAGGGGCCAGAGCCCCATCTCGCTCTGACAAGCAGTCCCGTCCATTGCCCACACCTGACCTGTGGCAGCAGCAGGTGTGGCCAATGGATGGACTGCTTGGCCCCAGGATGCCCCAAACTACCTGTGTCTCACCAGGTGCGGCTCACACCCTCTTTTCTTCCTTCCCTGCCTCCCTAGCCCTTGCACTAGGCTGGGCAGCCCCCTAAGGGGCACAGGAAGGCAGGCAGGAGGAGGTTGAGCCCCCTACCCTGCCTGCTTCCATTGTAGGACTCAAGTTTCCCCTTTTCTCACATGGGGCGCTACTCACAAGGACCTAGCCTTGCCCACTCCCACCCCCCCTGCTCCTCCCCAGATAGGTACGGGATCCTGTACAAATCTCCACCTTTCCCATTTCAGTGTTTTTGTTTTTTACTGGAAGGATAGGAGAATTACAGGCCACACCCTGACCAGGGCCAGGGATCCAGTCTTCAACGAGGTATATACTAGCTGTACCGGTTAATCATGAGGATTTTATAATCAAAGAAAACAGGATATTTTCAAGAGAAACATCAAAAGTGCTTTATTCAAAGTAATGTCCATCGCTAGCTACACATTTCGCCCATCTTTCGTAATTTGTGGATACCGTCCCAATAGAACTTTTCTTGTTTTGAGGAAGACCATTCAGAGACCCAATTTTCCACTTCTTCATATGTTTTGAAGTGCTTCTCAGAAAGTGCATTTGCCATTGATTGGAACAAGTGGTAATCTGAAGGAGCAAGGTCTGGTGAATATGGTGAGTGGGTTAATACTTCACAGGCAAGATCTTTTCGGTGTCTTTAACTAGTGTTGAAGTGTGTGATGGTGCGTCACCATGAAGCTTAATTACTATGCCATGTCTTCTGGCCCATTCTGGTTGTTTTATGATCAAAACGTAGTTCAAATTGATTGTTGTTTGGAGGGATCAGAATTAACGGTTTCACCTGGTTTTAGAAGCTCATAATACACCACACTCTCCTGATCCCACCAAACGCAGAGCATTGTCTTCTTTCCAAAGCGATTTGGCCTTGCATTCAATGTTGATGGTTGACCTGGATCAACCCATGATTTTGTGCATTTGGGATTCTCAAAATAAATCCACATTTCATTGCCAGTCACAAATTGATGCAAAAAAAGACTTTCGTGCTGTTGAAGCAACATTTTACTGATGACTTTTCGGTTTTCCATTTGTCTTTTGTTCAGTTGATGTGGCACCCATTTTCTTTCCTTTAAAAACTTTCCCATTGCTTGTAAACGATCGGAAATTGTTTGTGGAGCAATGGTTAATCTTTTTGCAATTTTTTTTTTGAGTTTGGCACGCACCTTTATCTAATAATGCTTGTAATGGTTGGTCTTCAAACTTTTTCGGTTGACCTGGACATTCTTTGTTTTTTCACATTTAAATCATCACTTTTAAAAGCGTTTAAACCAGCGTTCACAAGTATCTTGAAATGGAGCATGTTCACCATAAGCTTCCGGAAATATTCAGCAGAACTTTTCTTCAAAATAAAGTAATGAATTAAAACTTCCCACAAATGCTTTTTTTTTTTTTCTGGCACAAAATTTGAGATTTTTAAGCGTAAAAATACCTATGATGTTAACACCTTCAGAAAATGTGACATATGGAGCTTTGAAGCTTGTCAATACAACAAAATAGCATACATATCAAATCACATATATCAACATATGTGTAACTCCATCTATTGAAAAAAATCCGCATTATTAATGACGACACCTAGTGTCCTTGACTGGGAATAAAGGAGAATTGAACCCGAGGCTCTTTGGTCTGTGGTGCAATGCTCTGACCACTGACCTAACCATCCAGGGCTATAAATACTTCTCTTAGTGTGTCAGAAGCAGTGGCTCATGCAGCTGATTTCTCTTTTGCTTCCCAGTGAGGTGATTGCGGAGGACTCTCCACATTATATCTCCAAAAAGCCCTGAGTCACCTTCGGGAAATATGGGAATTGATTGGGATTCCTGAGGACCAGCGGTTACTATGCCTTTCCCTGTACACACGAGTCTGCTCTGGTCCCAGGGAGACAGGCTACTTCTCTGCTGGAATGCATCTCTCTCTAGCTGTCTCCTTCCCGCGCCTCATGCCCCCGTCAGCCCACCATGGAAAGTTGTACCAACCACCCTCTTTAGAGTAGGCTCTCCGCCTCCCCCGCCCCCCCCCCCCCCCCCCCCCCCCGCGCCCACACACACCAAGTGAGAGCTAGGCACATGTTCTCTTTGTGCTCCCGCACAGGCACTCTCCTCTTTCCACAGGCACTCACCTCTTAGCGCGGCAGCTCCTGTTTGCTACACGGGGTGCTGTGCTTCAGGCTCCTCTGCAGATTGGTTTTCCAGGGAAGCCATCGGCTGTCCACCTCAGAAATGTCTGTCTTTCTTTTTCTGGTTATGTCCACCTTTGAAAAAAAAAAAAGGCACCATTACCCATGCATATTCGCAATGATTGATTTTTCAGGTCCACCTACTTGCAGCAGAGTAATGAGTATCTGCACTAGCCTTTCCCCGATGTGCAGCTGCTGTGATCCCGGTCTTACATTTTCCAGATTTTGTCTTCCCATTTCCCATCACATCGTTAAGGTTAGTAGAACAGACGTAGAGGAGGTATGAGCTTAGGTGGAGTGGGAGAAGGCAGAAGCAATCTCGGACAGTAGAGCGTGCACTTGGGGAGCACCAAGTGGAGTCTTTTAACTTACTTGTTTCCGAAGCCTTCTGTCGTTTTTACACACCCATGGATATTTTTGTTCTTCCACAGGACTCAGTTATTTTCCGATGAATGTGAGTTTCCATTTCCTTAGGTTTATTGTCGTCTTTGTTTCTTTTGGCGTGCACAAGACATGATTTTCTGTTCCTCAAAGCATCCCTACTTTTCACATTGTACGCTGAGGTGGGGTCATGGAGCTTTGGCTTTGCCCTGCTGTGGTTTTGCGGGTGACTGCTGTGGTTGTGGGTCCTCAGGCATCAAGGCCGAGGCAATCTTAAATGTGTTTCACATTTCCTTATTATTATTACTTTTTGGAGTTGGTCACTGGAGTATGTCCTGATTTCCTAGGGATGTATGGTATCGTTTCCAGATTGTGGTGCTTCAGGGCTGAGGTCCGTGAGGGTAGCGCCCCTCATGTTGGAATTCAGCCCTGTTACGTGCATTGATTCCTCACTCAGCTGTCTGAAAGAGGCACACTGTCTGGCAGAGCTGGCTTGCTAGGCCTTATGGGAGCTCCCCATGTCGACAAACTCACTTATGCCACCCGACTGAATTACCTATGGGCAAGCAGGTCCCTCCTCAGCTGTGCCCCCTCACTCCTTCACCAGAGCTTGTAAGTTGCCTAAGGGCACCCGGGAGTCGCCCGGGAGGGAGCAACTCCCCCTTCCTCCTCTGAGCCGACCTTGTTCAGCTCAAATTTCTTAGTCCCTGATTCCCTGCCCTCACTCTGTGAACTTCATGTGCATTGATCAGCCAAAATCAGCCACAGCCACCCACATGTCCCCTCCAGAACTGCCTCGCTCTGGGTTCCCCTACCCCTTGATGTCAGTTGCGCCCCGTCCGATCATCTCACAGTGAGGCTGACTTAATTGAATTCCTGCATTCTACGGAAAGAAGGGAATGTGGTGCCTCCAAGAGATAACTCACCCAGGTTCACCGCCTGTGGCGCTGGGCAGACGGCAGGGTGCAATGGGCCCCTTGCTGGATCCGAGCACCGAGTCCCAGTCCACATGGTGCTCCGGGTGAGGTGAGCTGCTTTGGAATCCTCCCGCTGCTGTGATTGAGGTGAACCTAAGGTCTTTGCTGCTGCTCCTCCTGTAGTTTACTGAGTGAGTGCTTTGCAGTAGCTCTTTGAACATCTGCACGGAAGGTGAATTACTGATTTGTGCCTCGGGGAAAGGAAGGGGAGTTTGAGCTGCTCACTTATCTTTTCTCCTCAAAAGTAAACTGCGTCACTGGCCTACACGGAATTCATTGGATGCCAGATTCTGGGTGTGGGGCAGGGTTCCACGCGGAAAGGGCAGAGATTGGGTCAACAGTGGGATGATGGGCATTCCCTTATCTTGCAGGGAGGGGGGCTGCGTGCTTGCCCTACCTGATGTTGGGCCATTACCTTGATAGTCATGACAAAGGGCGAATGCCCCAGCGCCTTTGGTTCTGCCCTCGGGGCTCCGGAAAGAGGGAAGTCACCACTTGCCCGGACATCTCTGAGTTAGGTAGACTCTGCTGCCAGAAGACAATTGCTCAGCTCAGCACTGAGGTTCAGATGCCCCTGTCCTGAATACAGGCATGTGATCCGCACCGTTTCACCCCTCTGTGCATTCCTTCGGGGAGCAGTGACCTGTTCTCCCCCTGTCACTGGCCTGACTTCTTGGTACAGCGCCTGAAGAGATGGGCCCTGCCTGTGGGATTGCCGCGGTTCCCTTAAGCCCACGGTCCTGCCTGCTTCCTGAGGTGAGTTGCACAGGGAACCTGTCTAGGACGGTCCATTGTGGGGTGTGATTTGCAATGTGTGCCCCATGTTGAGTGCCTTGGACAAAGTTTGCGCAGCTTTGCCTGTGCTTACTTTTGTCGCTGCGACTTTTGCGTGCCAGGGTCTGTCCCCCAACTTCGCCGAGCTTGTTTGTCAGCCTGTGCGGCCGTCTGCCCCTTCTGGGGTCCCGAGTGCCTTATGCTCAGCTTAGTCCTTTTCCTTTTCCGCCTGTGGTTTCCCTTTACATGCACCTTCCTTCAGAGATAAAGCCTGTCTTTTCTTTCCTTTGCAGCATGTGCATTTGATTTTTTTTTTATCCTCTGCTGCCACCTTGTGGCTACTGTTAAAATTGATGCTCCTGTCTTTTCGCCCTTGCATCCTGCGCATGTGATCCTCTGCTGCCACCTTGTGGCTATTCTTGGAATGGCATGCCATTTCACTAAAGGGTTGTGCCTGCATGGTCACAGTGATGGGCAACCTTTTGAGCTTGGTGTGTCAAACTTTGCCAAAAAACTGAGCATAACTCGGGTAGTGTGTCACTTTGAGGAAAAAACTAACTCCAAGACTCTAGTCGCAAATGTTTCATCCTCAGGAGCAGCAAATGTTTCATCCTTGGCATGCGGGCCGCGTGTCATCAGAAATGGCTACGCGTGTCAGTGCTGACACGCGTGTCATAGGTTTGCCATCACTGGTCTAGGACTAGGTGTTATTTCTGGTTGTAGTGATGTTTCTCTCTACGTTTCAGACCTTGGAGAAGTCATGCGAGGTGTGGCGATTTGGGAAGCTCCTTTACTGTGATGGATCTCTGCTGCCAACCGGTAAGTGATTATGGGGAGAGCAGTTTTCTTTCTTTCAATTTGGAGGCTTTGCCGGGTACTTTGTAGGCAAACAATGTGTAGGAGTGCAGTTTGGCAGTACTGTGACGTCTGTTTAGCGCTCATTTTTCTTTCCCTTGTGCCACATGGTCTTCGCCAGATGCAATGTTTCTTATTGCTTTCCTGTGTTCCTGCATGCAGGGGCACTTTCCGCCTTCTTGTGCTATTGGCTTCTTGAACCCTCAGTTACCTTCTGCTATATGGCTGCCACTGTTATTGTTGGGTGGCTTTGGCTTACATGACAGTTTGCGCTGCCCCAGGTTACTTTTCCCCATAACTGCTTTTGTTGGCATTGTCTGGAGACGTTCGGTGTTTGCTCCACATTCCTTATGTGTCACACTTTCAGGCTTACTTTTCCAGTGTTCTCTGTCACGTTCATACACGCTGTGGTTTGGTCAGCCGCAGTTTCTGTATCGGCGTGTCAGCACTGCATGCTTCTTTGACACTTGCAGTGCTTGCAAAACAGACCTTTGTTCTCTGCGTTATGTTCTTGTTTTCCGCTCGCTGCATTGTCAGGGTTTTCAACTACTTCTGTCAGACACATTTCTGTGTGGGTATGTTTCCAGAAGACTGTTTTTTTTGAGACCAAAGCAGTTGCTTGCAACTGCATTTCTTGACTGTCAGTGCTGTTTGTTGAAGTGCTCCCTCCCTTGCTTTTCATTGCAGTTTTCCATGTTGTTCCTCCTGAAACATTTACTTGTAGTTGTTTTGAGGGCATTTTATTTCACTGTGCTTCCTTCCAGCAAACACTGCATCCATCCCACCTCACATTGTCTCCAATTTGTGGGTGGCGTCTAATGTGCACACACTGATGTTTCCCATAATGATTTTTTATGCGGTGTATGATTGGCTGCCTGGGTCACTTGACATCCATGACCTTATGGATGCTTGCGTGCTTGTTTGCTAGCCCATATAGGTGCCCATGCAGTGAGCAGCGAATGCACCTGGCCCTTCACTCTGCCAGTGTTCTCTTCCCCCCAAGTACGTCTCTGGAAACATATCCCTGCATGCACTTTCCAGACACTGATAGTTTTTCTTTGTTTGGTATGCATGCCAGGTGCAGCGCAGAAAGCTGGGGTCGCAGTTGTTCTCCAGTGTGATAAGGCCTTCTTGGACATGTGATTTGCTTCCCGGTTGATTTCCCTCAGTTCCAGAGGCTTATTTCCGTTGCGTCAGTCTTCCAGAGTCACCTATGTCTGGAGTTATGATTGCCTGGCACACTCGTGCTGTGTCCTACAAACCTGTGAATCTAGCATATGTGCCTGTGTGACGCTGCTCAGGTCCTCATTTTCAT
The DNA here is from genome assembly GCA_025583905.1 of Ia io. Taxonomy (NCBI): domain Eukaryota; kingdom Metazoa; phylum Chordata; class Mammalia; order Chiroptera; family Vespertilionidae; genus Ia; species Ia io. The sequence continues at coordinate 7,656 of JAJQQW010000096.1, forward strand.
GGACATTGTGTTTGGCAATTATTCGAAAATCTCCTTCCTTATGTGAGTGTTGTTCTGATTTGCCCTTTTGTTGGGTGTCGCTCTCATTCCCATTAATCTTTGCCTTCTCATTGCTTGGTGTTTCATGGTTGTGTGGCTTAAAAGCTTCATTATGCTTTGCAGTTTCCTTACATCGCTGACATGTTTCTCCTTGTCAGGGTGACAGTGCTGTTGCCTGCATTTGATTTCCTTTCTGTGTGTGTCATTTGTCTCGTGCTGATCATTTTTGTCATCCAGGACCAGGGGGTCCTGTTTCCAAGTGATGTTTGCTGGGCTTTCCTTTGCTGCTGCATTGTCTGCTAACATTTTTGATTCCCATTCAGGTTAGTTCCATCTTACTCACAGAGGAGAGGGAGGACCAAAAAGGGGAAGGAAAGAAGGAAGGAAGGAAGGAAGGAAGGAAGAGAGGGAGGGAGGGAGGAAGGAAGACAGGCGGGGGTAGGTTGCTGCAGGATAGGCTTTCTAGGTTTTGGTGGCTGTCTGGCAATTTAGCTCTGAGGATTATTATATAGTTCAGGTTGCCACCTGTGTTTCCTGACTATATCAGCACAGTTACCAGGTTGATAGTTAACAGGTTGAGATGTTGCTAGGTATCTGCTTGTTACCAGTTTACTGGTTACTGCTTACCAGTTAACTGGTCAACGGTTACCAGTTTACCGGTTACTAGTTAGCCGGTTACCAGTTACTAGACAATGGGTTAGGATTAGGGGCTTAGGGGCTTAGGGTGGTGTTAGGGTTAGGGTTAGGGTTAGGGTGGTGTTAGGGTTAGGGCTAGGGCTAGAGCAAGGGTTAGGTTTAGGGCTAGGGTGAGGGTTAGGGCTAGGGCTTGGGTTAGGGTTAAGGCTTGGGTTAGGGTTAGGGTTAGGGCTAGGGTTAGGGCTAGGGTTAGGGCTAGGGCTAGGGCTATAGCTAGGACTAGGGTTAGGGTGAGGGTTAGGGTTAGGGCTAGGTTTAGGGTTAGGGTTATGGTTAGGGTTCGGGTTAAGATTAGGATTTGTGTTAGGGCTATGGTTCAGGCTTAGGTTAGGGTTAGGGTAGGGCTAGGTTTAGGATTAGGTTTAGGGTTTGGGTTCAGGATAGGGTTAGAATTAGGGTTAGGGTTAATGTTACGGTTAAAGTAAGAGTTAGGTTTAGGGTAAAGATTAGGATTAGGGTTAGGGCTAGGGTTCAAGCTCAAGTTAGAGTTAGGGTTAGGGTTAGGGCTAGGGCTAGGGCAATGGCTAGGCTTAGTTTTATGGTTAGGGTTAGGGTAAGGGTTAGCATTAGGGTTACGGCTAGGTTTAAGGCTCAGGTTAGGGTTAGGGTTAGGGCTAGGGCTAAGGCAAGGTCTAGGGTTAGTTTTAAGGTAAGGGTTAGGGCTAGGGTTTGGCTTAGGTTTAGGGCTATGGTTAGGGTTAGGGTTAGGGCTAGGGCTAGGGCTAGGGTAAGGGTTAGAGTTAGGGTTAGGATTAGGGTTAGGTCTAGGGTTACGGTCAGCATTAGGCTTAGGGCTAGGGCTAGGGCTAGGGATAGGCCTAGGGTCAGGGTAAGGGTTAGGGTTAGGTTTAAAATTAGGGTTAGCATTAGGGCTAGGGTTAGGGTTAGGGTTAGGGTTAGGTCTTGGGCAGTGATGGGCCACCTTTTGAGCTTGGTGTTTCAAACTTCGCCAAAACACTGAGTATAACTCGGGTAGTGTGTCACTTTGATGAAAAAACATTATTTCGCGATATTTATAGTTTAAATAACATAAATGTATAATTGTTATATATAATTTTATTTAATAAACCTTAGCGGCCGCGTGTCATCAGAAATGGCTACGTGTGTCAGTGCTGAAACGTGTGTCATGTGTTCGTCATCACTGGGCTAGGGCAACGTTTAGGGCTAGGGTTAGGGCTAGGACTAGAGCAAGGGTTAGGTTTAGGGTTAGGTTTAGGGTTAGGGCTAAGTGCTAGGGCTAGGGCTAGGGCTTGGGTTAGGGTTAGGGCTAGCATTATGTTTCAGGCTCAGGTTTGGTTTAGGGTAGGGCTAGGTTTAGTGTTAGGGTTAAGGTTCGGGTTAGGTTTAGGGCTGTGATTAGGTTTAGGGTTAGGGTTAGGGTTCAGGTTAGGATTAAAATTCGTGTTAGGGCTAGAGTTCAGGCTCAGGTTAGGGTTAGGTAGGGCTAGGTTTAGGGTTAGTGTTACGGTTTGTGCTCAGGGGAGGGTTAGAATTAGGGTTAGGTTTAAAGTTACGATTAGGGTTAGGGTTAGTTTTAGGGGTTAGGGTTAGGATTAGGGTTAGGGCTAGGGTTTAGGTTCAGTTCAGGATTAGGGTAGGGCTAGAGTTAGGTAGGATTAGGGTTCGGGTTCAGGTTAGGGTTATGGTGTATTAACATTTGGAATTCACAAGGTATGAGCTTCAGTCACTGGACAAATATAAATGTAGCTCTGAGAATTCACAATGATAGACTAGGGAAATATTTAGGAATGTGCTTCATATACTAGAAATACATGTTCAAATAAATTTAATATCTTAACGACACAATTTTTTCACTGGGAAATCGTGTTCAAAGAGCTGAGAAGTGAGTGCGATACTGTTTACATTTATTATTCCCATCAAAATGAGTTGGTGTTTTTGGAAGAAAGTTGGTGAAACACTTAAAAATTCACTTTCATAGAGCTATATAACAGTTTGAAAGTATTTAAAACACTATGAAATTAAAATGATAACTGGCTAGTGTTCAAAGTAGTAATAATGTACCTTTAAAGAGCTGGTATGATACCTGTATTAAAATGTTAAAACTCTCAGAGGTCAAAATAACAGACCAGGGGATGTGTAAGAGTGTTTCTAAAACACTCAGAATATGTTTTAGAACCTTAACATCTCTAATGAATGTTGAAATAACTGTATTCAAAGGGCTATGAAAGGTAGGATAGTCTTTCAAATGGTAACAATTCATATTTAACCCTTTGCACTTGCTTGCTTTTTTCTCGATTCCTTTATTGTACTCGGGATTTAATTTTTTAAGTACCCCAGATTTTACAAAGCGCGGCAGTAGAATAAAAAACTGGAGTTTCTTTTCATACAAACTTATTTATTTGGATTTTTTAATATTTCAAATAATTGATACATTCAAAGAGTAATTTTAATCTCTATAATTTTTCATGGTGTGATATTTTTTGAAACATTCACCCACATGAAGACCGGGTTTACATTCACATGTTTAAATTCACTCAGAACGTGCCACTGCTAGGGAGCAAACCAATCATCCAACTAAACCCTGTGTCATGACAACATCTGTGATATGCTAATAGAAACCTAAACAAACCTAGGAGACGAAAAGATAAGGAAGGTTCTTTACCAAGGGAAGAGGATGCAAGCTCAAAAAGGCATGATGCAATGACTCATGCCTTGGACCCTCCTACTCCAGATTGCTGCCTATGCAAAAGATAAGCTTAGGTGGTGGCATCAGTTGAGATGGCATTTACATTTTACTTGTCCTTTCATGCTAATGAAAACAAGAAAAGATACTGGAAAAATAGACAAAAATCCCCCTCCCCCCCCCCCCCCCCGCGGTGAAACTACGTGTCGAGTGTGGCTCGACATACGAGCTGCTACCGATGCTAACCGTGTCAAGTCACACTCGACATCCGAGTGCAAAAGGTTAAAGTGCTGATATATATGTAAAAAACGGTGTTTAAACACTTGGAATTCACAATGAATGAGCTTGAAACACTTTAAGCATTTAAACCTGAAGTGCTGGTGTCATCAAGGGGGAGGGGCCACATGGACAGGCTCAAGTGCTCAGGTGGTAATGGTTTGGGCCAGGGGACCTGCTAGGAGTGCTGATGTCATCAAGGGAAAAGGGCCACGTGGACAGCCAGAAGTACTGAGGTGGTTAATGGTTTGGAGCCAGGGGACCTGCCGGGAGTGCTAAGAAATCAAAATGATAGCTGGCTAGTGTTCAAAGTAGTAATAATGTACCTTTAAAGAGCTGGTATGATACCTCTGTTAAAGTGGATAGAGCATCATCCTGCGGACTAAAGGGTCCCAGGTTCTGTTCCAGCTGATCAATGTTTCTCTCTCATCAATGTTTCTAACTCCCTATCCTTCTCCCTTCCTCTCTGTAAACAAATCAATAAAAAATATATTTTAAAAATGAAATAAAAAAAAAAATATCACATTATTAAGAGACAAATAAGGCTATTAGAGAATATATATATAATCAATTTTATTTGTTTTAAAAAAACAAAATTTGAAGTGCTACAAAGAACAAAAAGTTGACATTGCATACATTGTTAGAATGTTGATAGTCAGTTTACATTGTGAAGCTATGGAGCTAATAGCTACCGAATGTTTTCTACAGGTGCCAGGCCTTGAATTCAGTGCTTTACATGCATTATGTCATTTAGTCTTTCTGCAACCTGATATTTTATGAAGAGGAAATTGATGCTCATAGGCTTAATGTAAATTGCCTGATTGTAGAGTTAAATAAAGGCAGGACTGGAAGGCAAACCCATGTGCTTCTAATAACATAGCTCTACTTCTAATGTTAGGCTCTGCTGCCTCCTGGAGAGCAAAATTGTTAATGCACACCCATTAGACAGGCTAGATGTAATAGTAACAAATAGCCCCAAAGCTTTAGTGGCTTAGAGTAAAGAAGGTGTCTTTCTTGTTCATGCCACATGCCCCCCCTGGTTCTCCAGGGACCAGGATAAAGGTGCAGTTACCATGTAGGTGTTAGTAGCAATGAACAGAGAGAATGCCAGTCTCTGGTTCCTGACTCTCTTGTGTTAGTAGTGACAGACTTCACTCCCAACACATTTCATTGGTCAAAGCACATCACAGGGCTGCAGCCAAATTCAAGGGGTCAGGAGGGGAACCTGATATACTTGGTGGGCCCTATGAAGGACACCACATGGTGCCAAGCAATCTGGGGGACTTTTCAGGGGTGAAGGAGAGGAATGGGCATTGGTAGGAAATAACCGCAGGAGTCAGTCAGCATGGATGGCTTTCTCTTCATCTGTGTGCACTTTGTCCCTGAGCTTCCCTAAGCCATCACGGGCAAGATTCAAAGGAATGAACATCAAACAAAAAGGAGTTTGGTCAGTGTTCACTGGTAGTAAGCTCAGAACCACTTCTGAGTGTGAAGTTGTTTAAGTCTCTGGCTGCCTCAGCTCACACACTGTGGTGATTGGGAAGGACACAGGACTGCAAGCATTCCAGCATCCATGTTTTTTACATTAACATCAGTCACTACCCTGCCTCTAAGCATGTTATCATTTCAATTGCCCTGGTCTGCACTTCCATTGGGAATCATGGTAAAATATGCTGACATTTACATCAATGGTGATCCTGTGGTTTTTCCACTCATTCTGTGCATGAACATGTGCTAAATGTGGTTTCTCCACAGTTCTCCCCATCCCCATTGGAGAGAGCACTGGGGCTACATTCTCCTGCTGGTCACAGTGCTCCCGGATGGCCATGCACTCCCACTATATTATCAGGATACAGAAGGTTGGGAGTAATGCTCTGAGCATCCCTAGGTACCTTCCTCTATTACAGTGGTTCTCAACTTTCCTAATGCTGCGACCCTTTAATACAGTTCCTCATGTTGTGGTGACACACAACAATAAAATTATTTTTGTTGCTACCTCATAACTGCAATTTTGCTACTGTTATGAATCGTAATGTAAATATCTGATATGCAGGATGTCTTAGTCGACCCCTGTGAAAGGGTCGTTCGACCCCTAAAGGGGTCGTGACCCACAGGTTGAGAACCGCTGCTCTATTATGTTTCAGCCTAGCTTTCATGTGGGCAAGGGTGTGACCTATTATCCAGAGACTAGGAGTCTCACAGGACTGTCCCTGCCCTCTCCAGCAATATCCAGTTTCTTATTTCTAGGGGATAATTATGGGCCTAAGAGTTGTTCCCCTCATCATTGCCCATATACATCCGCATGCATCAGAAAGCAAATTAGGCTGCATGGAGGGCAGCTGTCTCAGGCAGACACAGCTATGGCCTGTAAGGACTGAGGCTGTGGACACTGTTGACTCTTCCAGACTTGGGAAGTATCAAGTGCTCTGTCTTTGGTTGCTGGCATTCTAGTGGAGGGTATCCCAAAAACAATGGGGCAGGATAGCTAAAACAGGTGATAAGACAGAAACATGAAGCCAGGGTAGTCACTGGGACCTCCCTGAGAAAGTCTGAGAGGGGTGGCGGGGCCAGGACAGGTGCATATGGGGCCTATTTCCTTTTGAAAAGTAAGATGTACGTTTTACTTTTCCAGTTTGAAAAGTAAAACGCACGTCTCTATAAAGAACCTTTACCAGAATCATCTGATCTCAGTGGAATTCTGCCTTCTTTCACATAAGAGGCTAATAGAATCAAGACCACAAGTCTCAGAATAATCCCACATAATTTGTGTCATAGTCATGATACCCTCAGTGCTTTTATTTAAGTACAAAAATCCCCAATGCTTTTTTTGTTGTTGTTTTGTCTGTTTTGTTTTTGTTTTTTTTAATTTCTTTATTGATTAAGGTATCACATATTTGTCTCTCATCCCCCCATTCCCATCCCACACCCCTCCCCACACATGCCCCCACCCCCCTGTTGTCCTTAACCGCTGGTTAGGCTCATATGCTTGCACACAAGTCCTTTGGTTGATCTCTCCCCTTTACCCCCACCCTTCCCTACCCTCCCTCTGAGGCCCGACAGTTTGATCCATGCCTCCTTGTTTCTGGGTCTGCTCTTGTTCATCAATCTATATTGTTCATTATTTCCCCTAAGATGAGTGGGATCATGTGCTATTAGAAATACACTTATAAGAACCGAAAATGAGACAAGCAATAATGGTTATGGTGACAGGCAAATGAATCGGTCTGTAGTGAGTTTCTTTCTGGGCCAACAGTTCTTTTGAGACCCAATTTCAATGTCCAACAGTTCCTTATGTGTACATGTCAGCACTGACATTACAGTTCTGGATGGAGGACAAATGATGGTAATGCAGGTCTGACTCTCTCTGGTTTGGTCCTGGGCAACCTGCAGTGATGCACAGCTGCTAACTGCTAGTATGGGAAGGCCACATCAGCGTCTTCCATCTCTGGACTGCTTCTCTTCTGTCTTCATGGCTGGAGTAGTCCTGTCGTTTCCTCTCTGTTGCTGGAATCCACATGGTCTCGGAGTTGTTTTCTGAAAATATACAAACATATTCTCGACCAAAAGTTAATAAAGGAATATTTTCTATAAATTTGACTGGGGATCCTATTTCATTTTTTGCCCAAATGATTTTTCCTCTGGCTTGTTTTGACACCTTGTGTGTTTTTCATGGGTGTCTTGCTTTTAGCCTTACAATTAATTTTCTAAAGTATTAATTTTCTAGATGTAATTTACTTACAGGATATTTTTCCTTACATGATATTCCTCTACCATCCCCTCCTTTTTTGATTAAAATGGTAGGAGGCTTTTGAAAATTTTATAATGTAGTCTTGATGGCTTTTAAATTTTAATTTTTTGCACTATAATATTAGTGTTTTAGGTTCTTTACATGGTGCACAATTTTATCATGAGATGAAGTACCAATAAAGATTTTAGTTAACACTTTAGGAACACCTTGTTGTCCAGTACAATTAATTTTTCTAGAATATTCGCTTGTTTCAACTAGCCAATTTAAATTTGCCTGAAAACTTGACTACTATTTTACTGTCAAATTTATTACTCTAACAACAATCTTATTTTACCCTATAAATATTGGTGGAAGGGATTATTTGCCTTCTTGAGTAGGTCCTGAGCATTCCTGGTGGTAGGCTGGATTTAGATATCGTAAACCCACTTCGCCACACCATGGGTACAAGACAACTCAAACAATTCTTGTTGGAGTGAGAGGGAAGCTGCTGTCGGCCAAGTCTCTGTCGGTCATCTGGGTCCTTATCTGAGCTGGGCATGGGAAGCACGAAGCAGCCATGGGGGCAGGAGACCTCCCTCAGAAGGGGCTAGGGTTCAGGCCCCTGCAATGTTGTGGGGGTGAGGGTCTGTGCCCCACCTCTGTTGATCCCCAAATTCTCTCCTGATGGCCCCTCTGCGACTGTGCCTGTCTTAGGTTGTTCCTTCCTTGAGGAATCTTACCCGTCTCTGGCTAACCAGCCATCCTCCGGGGCCAAGCAGGGTGACGTGAGGTTCAGTTTTGTCTCCTTGGTAGCCTATGCCCCCGTGGCCTCCATGCCCAGCACCTGCCATGGGATCCCCTCGCCTGCTGGCGGGGCCCCAGCACTGATCACATGTCTTGTGGAACCTGGGTTTCTTCTCCAGGGAAGGCTCAGTTCGCCCCACTGGGTGAGAGACAGATCCATGGCACCCGTCATCACGAGACTTCAACCTCGACATGAACAGAGAGCTCATGCAACAGCTGTGAGCAATTGAATTGTGAGAAGAGGGTCTCTCTTGGCCTAAAGGGTAACAGGGACCAATACAGAATGCTCAGGTGCCTTCCCAGGAGGCCCTCTACACAATGAGAAGGATTAAATCCTTACATGTCCTTTTTACATTGCTGCCAGACATTCAAAGAATTAGTTTGTACGTTTGCTTGGGATAATTGTATATTATGTTGTTGTAATTCTAAAGTATCAAGAGACGTGTTAAGTTTGTCTCCAAGAACCAAACAAAGTTTTTTTTTTTTTTTTTTTTTTTCCCGAAAGGTGTGAGGAACTATTATAAGTACTGGGGGTGATCCAAATCTGGGAAAAAAAATTTTAATGATAGTGTAGAATAATATCATGTAAGGATATTTTTGTTCTAGTCCATGGGAATTCCCTTTCAAACTGGCTGTCCATTTCTTTTTATATAGACAAGGTCTTAGTTACATTTTCTGCACCTCTACCAGGGGCATGTAGTGATAGTAGTGACACCCTTTCTTTGGTGTCCACACAAGCCAGAAACCTCTCTTTAATTGTACACACAAAGGGGCATTATTTTGATTTCGTGTCATACAAAAGGGAAGCTGGGTGGAGACCCCTGTGTATTTATACTTTCTTGCCCCACCCATGGACCTCCTGGATGACCAAGGTGTTTGGTATTATTGTTAACTACATTAGTCAGGGGATCAGCCCACGTAAGGGCTCTTACCCATGAAGGGTCAGGAGCATAAGACCAAAATACTTACCCTCTTGTCCCAGGTAAAATTACCGTACATCTGATGATTGTTAGCGTGGCTAGAAAGGCGTTCTCAGGCATTCTTGGGTTTCTGGATACCTCACAATTTCTTCCCTGAGGTTTGACGTTCTGATTGATGTTTCTCTGTTTCTGGACCTATTCCCCCCCCCCCCCCCCCCCCCCCAATCAGTTTATGTTGTTCATTATATTCCACAAATGAGTGAGATCATGTGATATTTATCTTTCTCTGCCTGGCTTATTTCACTAAGCATAATGTTCTCCATCTCCATCCATATTATTGCAAATGGTAAGAGCTCCTTCTTTTTTACTGCAGTGTAGTATTCCATTGTGTAGATGTACCACAGTTTTTTAATCCACTCATCTGCTGATGGCACTTAGGCTGTTTCCAAATCTTAGCTATAGTGAATTGTGCTGCTATGAACATAGGGGTGCATATATCCTTTCTGATTGCTGTTTCCAGTTTCTTGGGATATATTCCTAGAAGTGGGATCACTGGGTCAAATGGGAGTTCTATTTTTAGTTTTTTAAGGAAACTCCATACTGTTCTCCACAGTGGCTGCATGAGTCTGCATTCCCACCAGCAGTGCACGAGGGTTCCTTTTTCTCCACATCCTCGCCAGCACTTGTCATTTGTTGACTTGTTGATAATGGCCATTCTGACAGGTGTGAGATGGTACCACATTGTTGTTTTGATTTGCATCTCTCTAATGATTAGTGATTTAGAGCAGGTTTTCATGTGTCTCTTGGCCTTCCTTCTGTCTTCTTTCGAAAAGTGTCTATTTAGATCAGTTGCCAATTTTTTGATTGGGTTGTTTATCTTCTTTTTGTTAAGCTGCATGAGTTCCCTGTAAATGTTGGAGATTAAACCCTTATCGTTGACATCATTGGCAAATATGTTCTCCCATGTAGTGGGCTTTCTTGTGGTTTTATTGATGGTTTCCTTTGCTGTGCAAAAGCTTTTTATTTTGATGTAGTCCCATTTGTTTATTTTCTCTTTAGCTTCCATTGCCCTAGGAGCAGTATCAGCGAAGAAGTTCTTTTGGCATATGTCTGAGATTTTTCTGCCTGTAGATTCCTCTAGTATTTTTATGGTTTCCTGTCTTATGTTTAGGTCCTTGATCCATTTTGAGTTTATTTTTGTGTATGGTGTAAGTTGGTGGTCTAGTTTCATTTTTTTGCATGTATCTGTCCAATTTTCCCAATACCATTTGTTGAAGAGACTGTCTTGACTCCATTGTATGTTCATGCCTCCTTTGTCAAATATTAATTGAGCATAGTGATTTGGATCGATTTCTGGGTTCTCTATTCTATTCCATTGAGCTATATGTCTGTTCTTGTGCCAATACCAGGCATTTTGAGAACAGTGGCTTTGTAATACAGCTTGAAATCTGGTATGGAGATCCCACCTACTTTGTTCTTCTTTCTCAGGATTGCTGTGGCTATTTGGGGTCTTTTTTTATTCCAAATGAATTTTTGGAAAGTTCGTTCTAGGTCTGTGAAGTATGCCGTTGGTATTTTAATGGGAAGTGCATTGAAATTATAGATTGCTTTGAGTAGTATGGACATTTTGATGATGTTGATTCTACCAATCCATGAACATGGTATGTTCTTCCATCTGTTTATGTCTTCCTCTATCTCTTTTTTCAGTGTTGTGTAGTTTTCCACGTATAGGTCTTTTACCTCCTTAGTTAAGTTTATTCCTAGGTATCTTAATTTTTTTTTGGTGTAATGGTAAATGGGATTGCTTTTTTGGTCTCTCTTTCTGTAAGTTCATTATTGGTGTATAGAAATGCCATAGATTTCTTAGCATTTATTTTGTATCCTGCTACTCTGCCAAATTCATTTATTAAGTCTAGTAATTTTTTGATGGAGTCTTTAGGGTTTTCTATGTACAGTATCATGTCATCTGCAAATAAGGACAGTTTTACTTCTTCTTTTCCAATTTGGATGCCTTTTATTTCTTCTTCTTGTCTGATTGCAATGGCTAGTATTTCCAACACTATGTTGAACAGGAGTGGTGAGAGTGGGCATCCCTGTCTTGTTCCTGTTCTTAGGGGAAATGGTTTTAGCTTTTGCCCATTGAGTATGATGTTGGCTGTGGGTTTGTCATATATGGCTTTTATTATGTTGAGGTATGATCCTTCTATTCCCAGCTTGCTGAGAGTTTTTTATCAAGAAAGGGTGTTGGATTTTGTCAAATGCTTTTTCTGCATCAATTGATATGACTATATGGTTTTTATCTCTCAATTTGTTTATGTGATGTATCACGTTTATTGATTTGCGAATATTGTACCATCCTTGCATCCCAGGGATAAATCCTACTTGGTCGTGGTGTATGATCTTTCTGATGTATTGCTGGATTCGATTTGCTAGAATTTTGTTGAGGATTTTGGCATCTATGTTCATGAGGGATATTGGCCTGTAATTCTCTTTCATTGTGTTATCTTTATCTGGTTTTGGTATTAGGGTGATGCTGGCTTCATAGAAGGAGCTTGGAAGTGTTCCTTCTTCTTGAATTTTCTGGAATAGTCTGAGGAGGATAGGTTTTAGCTCTTCCTTGAATGTTTTATAAAACTCCCCTGTGAAGCCGTCTGGCCCCGGGCTTTTGTTTGCTGGAAGCTTTTTGATAAACTGCTTCAATTTCTTCCATAGTTATCAGCCTATTGAGATTTTTAGTCTCTTCCTGAGTAAGTTTTTGGAAGGTTGTGTTTTTCTAGGAATGTGTCCATTTCCTCCAGGTTGTCTAGTTTGTTGGAGTAGAGTTGTTCATAGTATTTTTTGACAATCCTTTGTATTTCTGTGGGGTCTGTTGTTATTTCACCTCTTTCATTTCTGATTTTGTTTATTTGGGTCCTCTCTCTTTGCTTCTTGGTGAGCCTGGCTAGAGGTTCATCAGTCTTGTTTATCCTTTCAAAGAACCAGCTCTTGGTTTTGTTGATCTTGTGTATAGTTTTTTTGGTCTCTATGTCATTCATTTCTGCTCTGATCTTTATTATTTCCTTTCTTCTGCTCACTGTGGGCTTTTCTTGTTGCTCCCTTTCTAATTCTTTGAGTTGTTGAGTTAGATGATCTATTACCATTTTTTCTTGTTTTTTGAGGTAGGCCTGTAGAGCTATACATTTCCCTCTCAGGACTGCTTTCATTGTGTCCCATAGGATTTGCAATGTTGTGTTTTTATTGTCATTAGTCTCCAGGATGTTTTTAATTTCTTTTTTGATCTCATTGATAACCCAATCATTGTTTAGTAGCATGCTATTCAGTTTCCAAGTGTTTGAATTTTTTGGAATGTTTTTATTGTAGTTTATTTCTAATATTATGCCATTGTGGTCTGAGAAAATGCTTGATATGATTTCAATCTTTTGAATTTGGGGAGACTTTGCTTGTTACCCAATATGTGGTCTATTTTTGAGAATGTCCCATGTGCACTTGAGAAGAACGTATATTCCATGGTTTGGGGGTGAAATACTCTGAAGATGCCAATTAGGTCCATCTGATGTAGTGTGTCATTTAGAATTGCTGTTTCTTTGCTGATTTTTTGTCCAGAGGATTTATCCATTGATGTCAGTGGTGTATTAAAGTCCCCTACTATGATTGTGTTGATGTCGATCTCTCCCTTGATATCTTCCAGCAGATTTTTTATGTATTTGGGCGCTCCTGGGTTGGGTGCATATACGTTTACCAGAGTTATATCTTCTTGCTGGATTGCTCCCTTTAGTATTATGTAGTGGCCTTCCTTATCTCTTATTAAAGCCTTTACTTTGAGGTCCGTTTTATCTGATATAAGTATCGCAACCCCAGCTTTTTTCTCCTTTCCATTTGCCTGAAAAATGTTTTTCCATCCCTTCACTCTCAATCTGTGTGAGTCTTTTGCTCTAAGGTGGGTCTCTTGTAGACAGCAAATATATGGGTCATGATTTCTTATCCATTCAGCTACCCTATGTCTTTTGATTGGTGCATTTAATCCATTTATGTTTACTGTTATTATTGATAAGTACCTGTTTGTTGACATATTTTTCCTTAGTGTTTGTGTTTCTTCTTGCCCTTTCTCTTTCTTATTTTTACAGCAGCCCCTTTAGCATTTCTTGCATTGCTGGCTTGGTAGTGATGAACTCTCTTAGCCCTTTTTTGTCTGTGAAGCTTCTGATTCCACCTTCAATTTTGAATGATAGCCTTGCTGGGTATAGTATTTTTGGATTCAGTCCCTTGTTTTGCATCACTTTGTATATTTCATTCCATTCCCTTCTGGCCTGGTATGTTTCTGTTGAGAAATCAGTTGATATTCTGATAGGAGATCCCTTGTAGGTAACTTTCTGTTTCTCTCTGGCAGCCTTTAAGATTCTTGCTTTGTCGTTGGTGTTCGTCAATTTAATTATGATGTGTCTTGGTGTCAGTCTTTTGGGGTTCAACTTGTTTGGGACTCTGTGTACTTCTTGGACTTGGATAGTTTTTTTTCTTGCCAAATCAGGGAAGTTTTCTGTCATTATTTCTTCTAACAGGTTTTCTATTCCTTGCTTCTCTTCCTCTCCTTCTTTTATCCCTATTATTCGAAGGTTGTTTCGTTTTGTGTTGTCCCAAATCTCCCTTAGGCTCTCCTCTTGCTTTTTAAGTTTGCTTTCCAGTTGCTGCTGTGTTTGTGTGTTTTTTCCTACCTTGTCTTCTAATTCGCTGATGCGGTCCTCAGCCTCTTCTACTCTACTCTTTAAGCCTTCCATTGTGTTCTTTATTGCAGCTATGTCATTCTTCATCTCCTCTTGGTTTCTTTTCATGTTGGTGACATTTTCATTCAGCTCCTTATAGTTCTCATTGAGTTGTGTGTATTTGTCACCCATCCGTTTAAACATCCTTATAACGAATACTCTGAATTCTTTCTCTGTTAAGCTGCTAGCCTCAAGTTCATTTAACTCCCTTTCTGGTGATTCCTCTTTTTCCTCCATTTGGGAATTTCCTTTTTTTCTCCCCATGTTTTCCTGTAATGTTTTAATTGTAGATCCGCTTGCTTTGCTACCCAGATTCTTTTGGGGATGGTGCTACTGGTGTAATCTCCCAGTTCTCCTGGGCTTGGTAATCTAGTGTAGCTCCCTACTTGAGCTACTTGGGTTCTCTTGGTGTAGGCCTGCAAGCTTGACAGGCACAACTGTGGTGTCTAAAAGTCAGCAGCTATGGAGTGGAGTGTCCTAGTTTTTGCTGTCTTGAACCCTTAGTTGAAATCGCGCGTGTCCAGTGGGGACTCACAGTGGCACCCAGGAACCGGCTGTTGGGAGAGCTCCCAGTGGCTCACACTAGCACCCTGTGTGTAGATGGACTCAGGGTGTCTGCCTGTTGTAAATTCACTTCTGTGGAGGTGTGTTTGCAGGCGCAGAGCTTTGATGAACTCTGTGGGGCCCTGGCACTGAAGTTAAACAGCTAGGGTGTATGTGGGAAGCTATTCAGGAGAAAGGAGTTCAGAGTTTCTGCTGTGGGGCAGCGCGTCCTTGGCTGTACAGAATCACACCCCGCAGAGGCTCAAAGCAGCTCCCCAGAGGACCCTGTGGATATATGGGCTCAGGGCGCCTTCCCTTGCTGTGGCCGTGAGTTTGCCCGCCCTTGAGTGTGTGCAAACTGGTGGCGTGAACTGGTGGCGTGCCCACCCGCTGGCACAAAGCTCTGAGGGACCCTGGCCCTGAAGTTGCAGTGCAGGGGTGTCCGTGGGCAGTTATTTAGGAAGAGGCAGATCAGAGATTCTACTGCTGAGCCGTGCACCCTTGACTGTGCAAAATCACCCCCTCGGGGGCTCTCAGTGGTTCCCAAGCACTGCCTGGGTAGTGGAGTGCCTGGGTGCCTATGGGCTGGGGACGCAGCGAATCCTGAGTTCCAGCGCTGGGGAGGGGAGGTTGTACTTACTGCTTTCAGAGGCGCACTTTTGGAGGTGGAGGTCTCAGGGTTTGCGCATCTGCAGCTGGGGTGGCAGGTCTTCTACCAGAGTGGCTGTAGTGACCAGGTTTGCTTCCGAGACCAGACTGGGTGGTGGTAAGGTTAGGATTCTAATCTCTAGCAGTTCCGTTCTTAAAGATGGCGGTGTCTCTGTGCCACTGGTGTCCTCCCCAGAGTGTTTGCATTGGCCGCGGGGTTTGCCAACCAAGACTGCCTGGATTGGAAGCCCCCTGGAAGAACTGCAGGGTCTAACTGTCCCTATTTCACTCACACACACACACCCAAACATGTCCACACACACCTTTATCACTCCTTCACTCGATCACACACTCACCCTCCCTACCTTCCTGCCGGTCGCCATCTTCCTACTTCTCCCCAATGCTTTTTGAATAAAATAATCTTTATTTTTTAACTTAGGTTAGTCTTTGAGTGATAAAAATTAACTTACCTGTGAGAGAAGGTGATTCTGAGGGATTGCAACATAGCTTTGGAAACTGGAGAGTGTAGAGCTCATGGTGAACTAGAAACTGCTTTCTCTAGAGAAACCAAAGTTTCTAATGTCTAAAAACACTAAGTAGGAAGCACAAGTCGGTCAACGTGTAGTCTTTCTTTTTTTTTTTTTCCCCTCACCCTATGATTCTTTTTCCATTTACTTCTAGAGAGAGTGGAATATGGGAGGATGTGGAGAGAAAGAGAGAGAGAGAGAGAGAGAGAGAGAGAGAGAGAGAGAGAGAGAGAGAGAGAGAGAAACATCCAGAAGAGAGAGACACATCTATGGGTTGCCTCCTTTGTATTCCCGGACATGGCCTTAGGATCAAACCTGCAACTGAGGTCTTTGCCCTTGACCATAATGGAACCAGAGACCATTCACTCCTGGAGCCAAAGCTCTAACCACTGAGTTAACTGGACAGTACAGTCTTTCTTAAAACACGGGAATCCAATGGAGACCTCTATAGGCTGATGTTGGCTTTCTAAAAATGATTTTTTGAGCTAGATTTATTGTAAATGTCATTATCTCAAATATTACTTCTTTTATTCCATATCCTGTCCCATTATTGTGAATTTTGGCCAGATAATCTGAAATTCTGTGGTTGCTTATCATCAATACTGCTTCAGTGTATGTCATTTTTCTCTGGAGTACTATCCTTGTGGTGTGTATACTAAAGTACCTTACATGGGAAACCATAAAAATCCTACAAGATGCCATAGGCAGCAAAATAGCAGACATATGTCATAACAATATCAGACACAGCCCCTAGGGCAAAGGAGCCTAAGGAGAAAATAAACAAATGAGACTACATCAAAATAAAAAGCTTCTGCACAGCAAAAGAAACCAACAAAACAAGAAAGCCCACTGCATGGTAGAACATATTTGCCAATGATATTTCTGATAAGGTTTTAATCTCCAAAATTTACAGAGAACTCATACAACTTAACAAAAGGAAGATAAGCAATACAATCAACAAAATGGTCAAAGGATCTAAATCAGTGATGGCGAACCTATGACACGCGTGTCAGCACTGACACACATAGCCATTTGTGATGACACACGGCTGCTAAGGTGGCCGCATGCCGAGGATGAAACATTTGCTGCTCCTGAGGATGAAACATTTGCGAAATAATGTTTTTTTTCCTCAAAGTGACACACTACCCGAGTTATGCTCAGTTTTTTGGCGAAATTTGACACACCAAGCTCAAAAGGTTGCCCATCACTGATCTAAATAGACACTTTTCGAAAGAGGACATACTAGAAGGCCCAGAGACATATGAAAACATGCTCAAAGTCACTAATCATCCATGAGATGCAAATCAAAACAACAATGAGATACCATCTCACACCTGTCAGAATGGCTATCATCAACAAATCAACAAATGACAAGTGCTGGAAAGGATGTGGAGAAAAAGGAACCCTCCTGCACTGCTGATGGGAATGCAAACTGGTGCAGCCACTGTGGAAAACACTATGGAATTTCCTCAAAAAACTGAAAATGGAACTCCCATTTGACCCAGTAATCCCATTTCTAGGACTATATCCCAAGGAAACAGAAACACAAAAACACAAAGGATATATGCACTACTATGTTCATAGCAGCAAAATTTACAATAGCTAAGATTTGGAAACAGCCTAAGTGTCCATCAGCAGATGAGTGGATTAAAAAACTTTGGTACATCTACACATTGGAATACTATGCCGCTATTAAAAAGAAGGAAATTTTAACCATTTGCAACAGCATGGATGGAACTGGAGAACATTAGGCTAAGCGAAATAAGCCAAATAGAGAAAGATTAATATCACATGATCTCACTCATATGTGGGATATAATGATCAATATAATTTGATGAACAAGAATAGATCGATCTAGAGACAAATGGTAGGGGAGGGGAGGTTAGAAAGCAACCGAAGGACTTATATGCATGCATATTAGCATAACCAATGGACACAGACACTAAGGCAGTGGGGACTTCCCGGGGCTGGGAAGGTTTAATGGGCACTTGCTGTATTTCAAGGATTTCTGCAGTGTCTAACATACGTTTTATACTGGAGACTTACATTTTGATGTCTTTTCCACGTGTTCTCTCACAATTGTGTTATATTCATTATTATTGGCTCTGATTTACTACTGGTTTCTTGCAGTGTCCTATAATTGTGCCTTTGCTCTACTTATGGGACTTCCCCACATGTACAAACAGCTTTGTGCATGCTTCTGTTAACTGGAGAAGCTACATACACTTGTCTGTCAACTGTTTTACTGTTTAATGCTACATTTCAGTGAATTCCAGTAGTTTCAAAGACTGGTTCAATGTGCACTTTGCTCTATTTAAAGGGTTTTCTGCAGTGTACAAAGACCTTCCTATACTGTAGACTTATATTTTGTTGTCGTTTCCAATTGTATTCTCACAATTCTGTTTTATTCACTATTATTTGCTCTGCATTACTACTTGTTTCTTGCAGTGACCTATAATTGGCCGTCTGCTCTACTTATGAGACTTTACCACATGTACAAAACACTTTATACTCTCTTCTCTGAACTTGCGAAGCTATATACACTTGTCTCTCACCTGTTTTACAGTATATTGCTACTTTGTAGTGAATTCTAGTGGTACTAAAGCTGCTTAAATGTGCTATTTGCTCTATTCTAGGATTGCCCGCAATGTATGAAACACTTTCTTTACTATATCCTAACCTTGTGATGTACTTTCCCTTTACTCTAGCTATTCTGTTCAATTCCCTGCTATTTTGCCTCTATTCATAGTCTTGCTTTCAATGTCTTACAACTGGCTTTCTGTTGCAGTTACCGTACTTACCTACATCGTAGAAGCACCTCTCTACACAGCTGTCTTAAGTGGAGAAGCAATATACACTTGTCTCCCAAGGGAGTTTTACAGTTTATTGCTATTTTTCGGTGAATTATAGTGGTTTTTAAAGACCGGTTTTAATGTGCACTTGCTGTATTTCAAGGATTTCTGCAGTGTCTAGCATGCTTTCTAGACTGTAGTCTTACATTTTGATGTCTTTCCCACGTGTTCTCTCACAATTCTGTAATATTCATTATTATTGGCTCTGATTCACTACTGGTTTCTTGCAGTGTCCTATAATTGGGCATATGCTCTACTTATGGACTTCCCCACATGTACAAACAGCTGTGTGCATGCTTCTGTTAACTGGAGAAGCTACATACACTTGTCTGTCATCTGTTTTACTGTTTAATGCTACATTTCAGTGAATTCCAGTGGTTTCAAAGACTGGTTCAATGTGCACTTTTCTTTATTTAAAGGTTTTTTTCTGCAGTGTGCAAAGAACTTTCTATACTGTAGACTTAAATTTTGTTGTCTTTTCCACTTGTATTCTCACAATTCTGTTCTATTCACTATTATTTGCTCTGCATTAACTTATTTCTTGCAGTGACCTATAATTGGCCTTCTGCTCTACTTATGAGACTTTACCACATGTAGCAAACACTTTATACTTTCTTCTCTGAACTTGCGATGCTATATACACTTGTCTCTCACCTGTTTTACAGTTGATTGCTACTTTGTAGTGAATTCTAGTTGTACTAAAGCTGCTTAAATGTGCTATTTGCTCTCTTCTAGGGTTGCCCGCATTGTATGAAACACTTTCCTTACTATATCCTAACATTGTGATGTACTTTCCCTTGACTCTCTAGCTATTGTCTTCAATTCACTGATATTTTGTCTTTATTGCTAGTCTTACTTTCAATGTCTTACAACTGGCTTTCTGTTGCGGTTACCGTACTTACCTACATCGTAGAAGCACCTTTCTACACAGCTGTCTTAAGTGGAGAAGCAATATACACTTGTCTCCCAAGTGAGTTTTACAGTTTATTGCTACTTTTCGGTGAATTATAGTGGTTTTAAAGACTGCTTTAATGTGCACTTGCTGTATTTCAAGGATTTCTGCAGTGTCTAACATACTTTCTATACTGTAGACTTACATTTTGATGTCTTTCCCACGTGTTCTCTCACAATTCTTTATATTCATTATTATTGTCTCTGATTCACTACTGGTTTCTTGCAGTGTCCTATAATTGTGCCTTTGCTCTACTATGGGACTTCCCCACATGTACAAACAGCTTTGTACATGCTTCTGTTAACTGGAGAAGCTACATACACTTGTCTGTCGACTCTTTTACTGTTTAATGCTACATTTCAGTGAATTCCAGTGGTTTAAAAGACTGTTTCAATGTGCACTTTGCTCTATTTAAAGGGTTTTCTGCAGTGAACAAACACCTTTCTATACTGAATACTTAAATTTTGTTGTCTCTTCCACTTGTATGCCACAATTCTGTTCTATTCACTATTATTTGCTCTGCATTACTACTTCTTTCTTGCAGTGACCTATAATTGGCCTTCTGCTCTACTTATGAGACTTTACCACATGTACAAAACACTTTATACTCTCTTCTCTGAACTTGGGAAGCTATATACAGTTGCCTCTCATCTGTTTTACAGTATATTGCTACTTTGTAGTGAATTCTAGTGGTACTAAAGCTGCTTAAATGTGCTATTTGCTCTATTCTAGGATTGCCCACATTGTATGAAACACTTTCCTTACTATATCCTAACATTGTGATGTACTTTCCCTTGACTCTCTAGCCATTCTCTTCAATTCACTGCTATTTCGCCTTTATTCCTAGTCTTGCTTACAATGTCTTACAACTGGCTTTCTGTTGTAGTTACCGGACTTACCTACATCGTAGAAGCACCTTTCTACACTGCTGTCTGAAGTGGAGAAGCAATATACACACTTGTCTCCCAAGTGAGTTTTACAGTTTATTGCTACTTTTCGGTGAATTATAGTGGTTTTAAAGACTGCTTTAATGTGCACTTGCTGTATTTCAAGGATTTCTGCAGTGTCTAACATACTTTCTAGACTGTAGACTTACATTTTGATGTCTTTCCCACGTGTTCTCTCACTACTTTGTTATATTCATTATTAATGGCTCTGATTTGCTACTGGTTTCTTGCCGAGTCATATAATTGGGCCTTTGCTCTACTTATGGACTTCCCCACATGTACAAACAGCTTTGTGCATACTTCTGTTAAGTGGAGAATCTACATACACTTTCTGTCAACTGTTTTACTGTTTAATGCTACATTGAAGTGAATTCCAGTGGTGTCAAAGACTGGTTCAATGTGCACTTTGCTCTATTTAAAGGGTTTTCTGCAGTGTACAAACACCTTTGTTTACTGTTACTTATATTTTGTAGTCTTTTCACTTGTATGCTCACAATTCTGTTCTATTCGCTATTGTTTGCTCTGCATTACTACTTCTTTCTTGCAGTGACCTATAATTGGCCCGTCTGCTCTACTTATGAGACTTCACCACATGTATAAAGAACATTCTACAATCTTCTCTGAACTTGAGAAGCTATATACACTTGTCTCTCACCTGTTTTACAGTTGATTTCTACTTTGTAGTGAATTCTAGTCGTACTAAAGCTGCTTAAATGTGCTATTTGCTCTATTCTAGGATTGTATGAAACACTTTCCTTACTATATCCTAACATTGTGATGTACTTTCCCTTGACTCTCTAGCTATTCTCTTCAATTCATTGCTATTTCGCCTTTATTCCTAGTCTTGCTTACAATGTCTTAAACCTGGCTTTCTGTTGCAGGTACCGGACTTACCTACATCGTAGAAACACCTATCTACACTGCTGTCTGAAGTGGAGAAGCAATATACACACTTGTCTCCCAAGTATGTTTTACAGTTTAATGCTACTTTTCAGTGAATTATAGTGGTTTTAAAGAACGGTTTAACATGCACTTGCTGTATTTCAAGGATTTCGGCAGTGTCTAACATACTTTCTAGACTGTAGACTTACATTTTGATGTCTTTCCCACGTGTTCTGTCACAGTTCTGTTATATTCATTATTAATGGCTGTGATTTCCTACTGGTTTCTTGTAGCATCCTAAGATTGGCCTATTGCTCTACTTATGGGACTTCCCCACATGTACAAAGAGCTTTGTGCATGCTTCTGTTAACTGGAGAAGCTACATACACTTGTCTGTCGACTCTTTTACTGTTTAATGCTACAATTCAGTGAATTCCAGTGGTGTCAAAGGCTGTTTCAATGTGCACTTTGCTCTATTTAAAGGGTTTTCTGCGGTGTACAAAAACCTTTGTACACCGTAGACTTATATTTTGTAGTCTTTTCACTTGTATTCTCACAATTCTGTTCTATTATTCACTATTATTTGCTCTGCATTACTACTTCTTTCTTGCAGTGACCTATAATTGGCCTTCTGCTCTACTTATGAGACTTCACCACATGTATAAAGAACATTTTATACAATCTTCTCTGAACTTGAGAAGCTATATACACTTGTCTCTCACCTGTTTTACAGTTGATTGCTACTTTGTAGTGAATGCTAGTGGTACTAAAGCTGCTTAAATGTGCTATTTGCTCTATTCTAGGATTGCCCACATTGTATGAAACACTTTCCTTACTATATCCTAACATTGTGATGTACTTTGCCTTGACTCTCTAGCTATTCTCTTCAACTCACTGCTGTTTCGCCTTTATTCCTAGTCTTGCTTACAATGTCTTAAACCTGGCTTTCTGTTGCAGCTACCGGACTTACCTACATTGTAGAAACACCTTTCTTTCCACACTGCTGTCTGAAGTGGAGAAGCAATATACACACTTGTCTCCCAAGTATGTTTTACAGTTTAATGCTACTTTTCAGTGAATTATAGTGGTTTTAAAGAACGGTTTAACGTGCACTTGCTGTATTTCAAGGATTTCTGCAGTGTCTAACATACTTTCTAGACTGTAGACTTACATTTTGATGTCTTTCCCACGTGTTCTGTCACAATTCTGTTATATTCATTATTATTGGCTCTGATTTACTACTGGTTTCTTACAGTGTCCTATAATTGGCCTATTGCTCTACTTATGGACTTCCCCACATGTACAAACAGCTTTGTGCATGCTTCTGTTAACTGGAGAAGCTACATACACTTGTCTGTCAACTGTTTTACTGTTTAATGCTACATTTCAGTGAATTCCAGTAGTTTCAAAGACTGTTTCAGTGTGCACTTTGCTCTATTTAAAGGGTTTTCTGCAGTGTACAAACACCTTTGTATACTGTAGACTTATATTTTGTTGTCTTTTCCACTTGTATGCTCACAATTCTGTTCTATTCACTATTTTTTGCTCTGCATTACTACTTCTTTCTTGCAGTGACCTATAATTGGCCTTCTGCTCTACTTATGAGACTTTCACCACATGTATAAAACACTTTATACTCTCTTCTCTGAACTTGCGAAGCTATATACAGTTGTCTCTCACCTGTTTTACAGTTGATTGCTACTTTGTAGTGAATTCTAGTTGGTACTAAAGCTGCTTAAATGTGCTATTTGCTCTATTCTAGGATTGCCCGCATTGTATGAAACACTTTCCTTACTATATCCTAACATTGTGATGTACTTTCCCTTGACTCTCTAGCTATTCTCTTCAATTCACTGATATTTTGCCTTTATTCCTAGTCTTGCTTACAATGTCTTACAACTGGCTTTCTGTTGCAGTTACCGTACTTACCTACATCGTAGACACACCTTTCTACACTGCTGTCTGAAGTGGAGAAGCAATATACACTTGTCTCCCAAGTATGTTTTACAGTTTAATGCTACTTTTCGGTGAATTATAGTGGTTTTAAAGACCGGTTTTAATGTGCACTTGCTGTATTTCAAGGATTTCTGCAGTGTCTAACATACTTTCTAGACTGTAGACTTACATTTTGATGTCTTTCCCACGTGTTCTGTCACAATTCTGTTATATTCATTATTATTGGCTCTGATTTACTACTGGTTTCTTGCAGTGTCCTATAATTGGGCCTATTGCTCTACTTATGGGACTTCCCCACATGTACAAAGAGCTTTGTGCATGCTTCTGTTAACTGGAGAAGCACATACACTTGTCTGTCAACTGTTTTACTGTTTAATGCTACATTTCAGTGAATTCCAGTGGTGTCAAAGGCTGTTTCAATGTGCACTTTGCTCTATTTAAAGGGTTTTCTGCAGTGTACAAACACCTTTGTATACTGTAGACTTATATTTTGTAGTCTTTTCACTTGTATGCTCACAATTCTGTTCTATTCACTATTTTTTGCTCTGCATTACTACTTCTTTCTTGCAGTGACCTATAATTGGCCTTCTGCTCTACTTATGAGACTTCACCACATGTATAAAGAACATTCTACAATCTTCTCTGAACTTGAGAAGCTATATACACTTGTCTCTCACCTGTTTTACAGTTGATTTCTGCTTTGTAGTGAATTGTAGTCGTACTAAAGCTGCTTAAATGTGCTATTTGCTCTATTCTAGGATTGTATGAAACACTTTCCTTACTATATCCTAACATTGTCATGTACTTTCCTTTGACTCTCTAGCTATTCTCTTCAATTCACTGCTATTTCGCCTTTATTCCTAGTCTTGCTTACAATATCTTACAACTGGCTTTCTGTTGCAGTTACCGGACATACCTACATTGTAGAAACATCTTTCCTCACTGCTCTCTGAAGTGGAGAAGAATATACACTCTTGTCTCCCAAGTATGTTTTACAGTTTAATGCTACTTTTCGGTGAATTATATTGGTTATAAACACCGGTTTAATGTGCACTTGCTGTTTTCAAGGATTTCTGCAGTGTCTAACATACTTTCTATACTGAAGACTTACATTTTGATGTCTTTCCCACGTGTTCTTTCACAATTCTGTTATATTCACTATTATTGGCTCTGATTTACTCCTGGTTTCTTGCAGCGTCCTATAATTGGCCTATTGCTCTACTTATGGGACTTCCCCACATGTACAAAGAGCTTTGTGCATGCTTCTCTGTTAACTGGAGAAGCTACATACACTTGTCTGTCAACTCTTTTACTGTTTAATGCTACAATTCAGTGAATTCCAGTGGTGTCAAAGGCTGTTTCTATGTGCACTTTGCTCTATTTAAAGGGTTTTCTGCGGTGTACAAAAACCTTTGTACACCGTAGACTTATATTTTGTAGTCTTTTCACTTGTATTCTCACAATTCTGTTCTATTCACTATTATTTGCTTGCATTACTACTTCTTTCTTGCAGTGACCTATAATTGGCCTTCTGCTCTACTTATGAGACTTTACCACATGTACAAAACACTTTATACTCTCTTCTCTGAACTTGGGAAGCTATATACAGTTGCCTCTCATCTGTTTTACAGTATATTGCTACTTTGTAGTGAATTCTAGTTGTACTAAAGCTGCTTAAATGTGCTATTTGCTCTATTCTATGATTGCCCACATTGTATGAAACACTTTCCTTACTATATCCTAACATTTTGATGTGCTTTCCCTTGACTCTCTAGCTATTCTCTTCAATTCACTATTTCGCCTTTATTCCTAGTCTTGCTTACAATATCTTACAACTGGCTTTCTTTTGTAGTTACCGGACTTACCTTCATCGTAGAAGCATCCTTCCACACTGCTCTCTGAAGTGCAGAAGAAATACACTCTTGTCTCCCAAGTATGTTTTAGAGTTTAATGCTACTTTTCGGTGAATTATATTGGTTTTTAAAGACCGGTTTAATGTGCACTTGTTGTTTCAAGGATTTCTGCAGTGTACAACATTCTTTTTATACTGTAAACTTACATTTTGATGTCTTTTCCACTTGTATTCTCAGAATTCTGTTCTATTCAGTATTATTTGCTCTATATTACTACTAGTCTTGAAATGTCCTATAATTGGCCTTCTTCTCTACTGATGAGACGTCACCACATGTTCAAACAACGTTATACACTCCTCTCTGAATTTGAGACGCTATATACAATTGTCTATTACCTGTTTCACTGTTTTATAGTGTGTTGCTACTTTGTTTGAATTTTAGTGGTACTACAGCTGCTTAAATGTGCTGTTTGCTCTATTCTAGTATTTCTAGTGAATAGAACAGAATTGTGAGATAACAAGTGGAAAAGACATCAAAATGTAATGTACAGTATAGAAGGGTTTTGTACACTGCAGATATCCTTGAAATAGAGGAAGTGCACATTAAATCAGTCTTTGAAACCACTGGAATTCACTGAAATGTATCATTAAACAGTAAAACAGTTGACTGACAAGTTTATATAGCATCTCCAGTTAAAAGAAGCATGTACAAAGTTGTTTGTACATGTGGTGTGAAATCCCATTAGTAGAGCAAAAGGCCAATTATACGACACTGCAAGAAACCAGTATTAAATCAGAGCAAATAATAATAAATATACCAGAATTGTGAAAGAACACGTGGGAAGACATCATAATGTAAGTCTACAGTATAGAAAGTATGTTAGACACTGCAGATATCCTTGAAATACAGAGAGGGCACATTATACCGGTCTTTAAAACCACTATATTTCAAAAAAAAGTAGCATTAAACTGTAAAACATACTTGGGAGACAAGTGTATATTGCTTATCCTCTTCAGAGAGGAGTGTAGAAAGGTGTTTGTACAATGTAGGTAAGCCCGGTAATTGCTGCAGAAAGCTAATTGTTAAACATTGTAACAAAGACCAGGAACTAAAGGCAAAATAGCAGTGAATTGAACAGAATTACTAGAGAATAAAGGGAAAATACATCACAATGTTAGGATATAGTAATGAAAGTGTTTCATACAATGCAGGAAATCCTAGAATATAGCATATAGAATATTTAAGCAGCTTTATTACCACTAGAATACACTACAAAGTAGCAATAAACTGTAAAACAGGTGACAGACAAGTGTATATAGCATCGCAAGTTCAGAGAAGAGTGTATAACGTTTGTAAATGTGGGGAAGTCCCATAAGTAGAACAAAAGGCCAATTATAGGACACTGCAAGAAACCAGTACTAAATCAGAGCCAATAGTAATGAATATAACAGAATTGTGAGAGAAGACGTGGGAAAGTCATCAAAATGTAAGTCTACAGTACAGAAAGTATGTTAGACACTGCAGAAATCCTTAAAATACAGCCAGTGCACATTAAACCGGACTTTTAAAACCACTATAATTCACCGAAAAGTAGCATTAAACTTTTTAAAACAGTTGAGGGACAAGTGTATGTAGCTTCTAAAGTTCACAGAAGAGTGTATAGAGTTTTTTGACATGTGGTGAAGTCCCAGAAGTATAGCAGAAGGCCAATTATAGGACATTGCAAGAAACCAGTGGTAATTCAGAGCAAATAATAATGAATATAACAGAATTTTGATAGAACAAGTGGAAAAGACTTCAAAATGTATGTCTGTAGTCAGGAAAGGATATTGTATACTGCAGAAATCCTTGAAATAGTGCAAGTGCACATTAAAGCAGTCTTTGATACCAGTAGAATTCACTGAAAAGTAGCATTCAAGTGTAAATCACACTTGGGAGACAAGTGTGTATATAGCTTGTATACTTCAGAGAAGAGTGTAGAAATGTGTTTGTACAATGCAGGTATGTCTGGTAACTATAGCAGAAAGCCAATTGTAAGACATTGTAAGAACGATTAGGAACTACCTGCAAAATATCAATGAATTGAACAGAATAGTGAGAGAGTAAGTGGAAAAGAGATCACCATGTTAGGATACGGTAATAAAAGTGTTTCACTCAATGCGGGATATCCTAGAATAGAGCAAAGAGCACATTTAAGCAGCTTTGGAAACCAGTAAAATCCACTCAAAGTAACATTAAACTGTAAAACAGTTGATAGACAAGTGCATATAGATTCTCAAGTTCACAAAAGAGTGTATAACGTTGTTTGTACATGTGGTGAAGTCCCATCAGTAGAGCAAAAGGCCAATTATAGGACACTGCAAGCAACAAGTAGCAATTAAGAGCAAATAATAATGAATATAACAGATTTGTGAGAGAACAAGTGGAAAAGACATCAAAATGTAAGTCTATAGTCCAGAAAGGATGTTATACAAAGCGGAAAACCTTGAAATAGAGCAAGTGCACATTAAACCAGTCTTTGAAAGCAATAGAATGCACTGCAAAGTAGCATTCAACTGTACAACAGTTGAGAGACAAGTTTATATAGCTTCTCTAGTTCACAGAGTAGTTTATAATGTTGTTTGTAAATGTGGTTAAGTCCCATAAATAGAGCAGACAGCCAGTTTATAGGACACTGCAAGAAACGAGTAGTAATTCAGAGCCAATAACAATGAATATAACTGAATTGTGAGAGAACAAGTGGAAAAGACATCAAAATGTAAGTCTATAGTCGGGAATTGATGTTGTTACTTGAGAAAAATTCTTGAAATAGAGCAAGTGCACATTAAACCAGTCTTTGAAAGCAATAGAATTCACTGCAAAGTAGCATTCAACTGTATAACAGTTGGGAGACAAGTGTATATAGATTCTCAAGTTCAGAGAATGGTGCACACAAAGTGGTTTGTACATGTGAGGAATTCCCAAAAGTACAGGAGAAGGCCAATTTTAGGACACTGCAAGGAACCACTAGGAATTCAGAGCAAATAATAGTAAATAGAACAGAATTGTGATAGAATAGCGGAAAAGCGGAAAAGACATTAAAATGTAAGTCTATAGTCTAGAATGGATGTTGTTCCCTGCAGAAATATTTTTTTTTGTTTTTTTTTTTAATATATTTTATTGATTTTTTACAGAGAGAAGAGGAAGAGAGAGGGATAGAGAGTTAATATTATTTTTTTAAATATATTTTATTGATTCCTGCAGAAATTCTTGAAATAGAGCAAGTGCACATAAAACCAGTGTTTGAAAGCAATAGAATTCACTGCAAAGTAGCATTGAACTGTACAACAGTTGAGAGAAAAGTGTATATAGCTTCTCAAGTTCAGAGAAGAGTGTACAAAGTTGTTTGTACATGTGAGGAATTCCCAAAAGGACAGGAGAAGGCCAATTATAGGACACTGCAAGGAACCACGAGTAATTCAGAGAAAATAGTAGTGAATATACATCTAGAAAATTAATGTGAGAGAATAATTAATTGTAAGGTTTAAAGCAAGAACCCATGAACAACACACAAGGTTTCAAAAGAAAGGGGAAAAAATCATTTGGGCAAAAAAATCAAATAGGATCCCAAGTCAAATTTATAGTGCAATATTCCTTTATTAACTTTTGTTCGAGAATAGTTTGTATATTTTCAGTAAAAACTCCCAGACCATGTGGATTCCAGCAACAACAGAATAGACAGGAATACTCCAGCCATGAAGTAGAAGAGAAGCAGTCCAGAGATGGAAGACGCTGAGTGGCCTTCCCATAGTGGTTTGCAGCTGTGCATGTGACTGCAGGTTGCCCCGGACCAAACCAGAGAGAGAGAAGGCCAATTATACGACACTGCAGTGGCAGAGGAACCAGTCAGTGCTGACATGTACACATAATTCAGATCAAATAACAATGAAATATAACAGAATGATTGATTGAACACCATAAAAATTGACATCTCATTTTCAATTCTTATAAGTGTATTTCTAATAGACATGATCTCACTACACTAAATAATGAACAACTTAGACTGAACAAGAACAGACCCAGAAAGTGCAGGCATTAAACCAGACTTTGAAACCTCTAGAATTCACTAGGAAAAGTTGGCATTAAAGGGGAAGATCAACCAAACATTTGTGAAACATGTTTATAATAGCTTCTTAAGGACAACAGGGGCATGTGTGGGGAAGGGTGTGGGAGGGGAAATGGGGGATGAGGACAAATATGTGATACCTTAAGGCCAATAATAGACATTAAAAAAATAAAGTAGTAATTTCTAGTGAAAATAAAGAAAAAAGTGAATAGAATAGAATTGTGATAGAACAAGTGGAAAAGGCATCAAAATGTAAGTCTATAGTATAGAAAGGATGTTGTACACTGCAGAAATCCTTGAAATAGAGCATGTGCACATTTAATCCAATCGTTGAAAGCAATAGAATTCACTGCAAAGTAGCATTGAACTGTACAATAGTTGAGAGACAAGTGTATATAGCTTCTCAAGTTCAGAGAATGTGGACAAAGTTGTTTGTATATGTGGTGAAAGGTCCAATGATTAGAGCAGAAAGGCCAATTATAGGACACTGCAAGGAACCACTAGTAATTCAGAGCAAATAATAATAGTGAATAGAACAAAATTGTGATAGAACAAGTGGAATAGACATTAAAATGTAAATCTATAGTCTAGAAAGATCTTGTCACACTGCAGAAATCCATAAAATAGAGCAAGTGCACATTAATCAAGTCTTTGAAAACACTAGAATTCACGGAAAGTAGCATTAACTGTATAACAGTTGAGAAACAAGTGTATATAGTTTCTCTAGTTCACAGAGGAGTGTAAAAAGTTGTTTGTACATGTGGTGAAGTCCCAAAAGTACAGCAGAACGCCAATTATAGGACACTGCAAGGAACCACTAGTAATTCAGACAAAATAACAATGAATATAACAAAATTGTGATAGAGAACAAGTGGAAAAGACATCAAAATGTAAGTCTGTAGTACAGAAAGATCTTTGTACACTGCAGAAAACCTTTTTAAATAGAGCAAAGTGCACATTAAACCAGACTTTGAAACAACTAGAATTCACTGAAAGGTAGCATTAAACTGTAAAACAGTTTGAGAGACAAGTTTATATAGCTTCTCTAGTTCACAGAGGAGTGTATAAAGTTGTTTGTAAATGTGGTTAAGTCCCATAAGTAGAGCAGAAGGACAGTTATAGGACACTGCAAGAAACCAGTAGTAATTCAGAACCAATAACAATGAATATAACTGAATTGTGAGAGAACAAGTGGAAAAGACATCAAAATGTAACTCTATACTAGTCTGGAATGGATGTTGTACCCTGCAAAAAAATATTTGAAATAGAGCAAGTGCACATTAAACCAGTCTTTGAAAGCAATAGAATTCACTGCAAAGTAGCATTGAACTGTACAACAACAGTTGAGAGAAAAGTGTATATAGCTTCTCAAGTTCAGAGAAGAGTGTACAAAGTGGTTTGTACATGTGGGGAAGTCCCATAATTACAGCAGAAGGCCAATTATAGGACACTGCAAGGAACCACTAGTAATTCAGATCAAATAATAATGAATATAACAGAATTGTGAGAGAACAAGTGGAAAAGACATCAAAATGTAAGTCTATAGTATAGAAAAGATCTTTGTACACTGCAGAAAATCCTTTAAATAGAGCAAAGTGCACATTAAACCAGTCTTTGAAACAGCACTAGAATTCACTGCAAAGTAGCATTAAAACTGTAAAAACATTTGAGAGACAAGTGTTTATATAGCTTCTCAAGTTCACAGAAGAGTGTACAAAGTTGTTTGTACATGTGTGGAAGTCCCATCAGTAGAGCAAAAGGCCAATTATAGGACACTGCAAGAAACAAGTAGTAATTCAGAAGAAATAATAATGAATATAAGAGAATTGTGAGAGAACAAGTGGACAAGACATCAAAATGTAAGTCTATAGTCTAGAAAGGATGTTGTACCCTGCAGAAATCCTTGAAATAGAGCAAGTGCACATTAAACCAGTCTTTGAAAGCAATAGAATTCACTGCAAAGTAGCATTGAACTGTACAACAGTTGAGAGACAAGTGTATATAGCTTGTCAAGTTCAGAGAAGAGTGTACAAAGTTGTTTGTACATGTGGGGAATTCCCAAAAGTACAGGAGAAGGCCAATTATAGGACACTGCAAGGAACCACTAGTAATTCAGAGCAAATAATAGTGAATGGAACAGAATTGTGATAGAACAAGTGGAAAAGACATCAAAATGTAAGTCTATAGACTAGAAAGGATGTTGTACACTGCAGAAATCTTGAAATAGAGCAAAGTGCACATTAAACCAGTCTTTGAAAGCACTAGAATTCACTGAAAAGTAGCATTAAACTGGAAAAAAGTTGAGAGACAAGTTTATATAGCTTCTCTAGTTCACAGAGGAGTTATAAAGTTGTTTTGTAAATGTGGTTAAGTCCCATAAGTAGAGCAAGAAAGCCAGTTATAGGACACTGCAAGAAACCAGTAGTAATTCAGAGCAAATAACAATGAATATAACTGAATTGTGAGAGAACAAGTGGAAAAGACATCAAAATGTAAGTCTATAGTCTAGAATGGATGTTGTTCCCTGCAGAAATCCTTGAAATAGAGCAAGTGCACAAGAAAACCAGTCTTTGAAACCACTAGAATTCACTGCAAAGTAGCATTAAACTGTACAACAGTTGAGAGAACAAGTGTATATAGCTTGTCAAGTTCAGAGAAGGAGTGTACAAAGTTGTTTGTACATGTGGTGAAGTCCCCAAAGTACAGCAGAAGGCCAATTATAGGACACTGCAAGGAACCACTAGTAATTCAGAGCAAATAATAATGAATAGAACAGAATTGTGAAAGAACAAGTGGAAAAGACATCAAAATGTAAGTCTATAGTATAGAAAGGATGTTGTAACACTGCAGAAATCCTTGAAATAGAGCAAGTGCACATTAAACCAGTTTTTGAAACCACTAGAATTCACTGAAAAGTAGCATTCAACTGTACAACAGTTGAGAGACAAGTGTATATAGCTTCTCAAGTTCAGAGAAGAGTGTTTAAAGTTGTTTGTACATGTGGGAAGTCCCAAAGTAGAGCAGAAGGCCAATTATAGGACACTGCAAGGAACCACTAGTAATTCAGAGCAAATAATAGTGAATAGAACAGAATTGTGAGAGGACAAGTGGAAAAGACATCAAAATGTAAGTCTGTAGTCTAGAAAGGATCTTTGTACACTGCAGAAAACCCTTGAAATAGAGCAAAGTGCACATTAAACCAGACTTTGAAAACAACTAGAATTCACTGAAAAGTAGCATTAAACTGTAAAACAGTTGAGAGACAAGTTTATATAGCTTCTCAAGTTCACAGAGGAGTGTATAAAGTTGTTTTGTACATGTGGTGAAGTCCCATATGTAGAGCAGAAAGCCAATTATAGGACACTGCAAGAAACCAGTAGTAATTCAGAGCAAATAACAATGAATATAACTGAATTGTGAGAGAACAAGTGGAAAAGACATCAAAATGTAAGTCTATAGTCTAGAAAGGATGTTGTTACCCTGCAGAAATTCTTGAAATAGAGCAAGTGCACATTAAACCAGTCTTTGAAAGCAATAGAATTCACTGCAAAGTAGCATTTGAACTGTACAACAGTTGAGAGACAAGTGTATATAGCTTCTCAAGTTCAGAGAAGAGTGTACAAAGTTGTTTGTACATGTGGGGAAGTCCCAAAAGTACAGGAGAAGGCCAATTATAGGACACTGCAAGGAACCACTAGTAATTCAGAGCAAATAATAGTGAATAGAACAGAATTGTAATAGGGACAAGTGGAAAAGACATCAAAAATGTAAGTCTATAGTCTAGAAAGGATGTTTGTACACTGCAGAAATCCTTGAAATAGAGCAAGTGCACATTAAACCAGTCTTTGAAAGCACTAGAATTCACTGAAAAGTAGCATTAAACTGTAAAACAGTTGAGAGACAAGTTTATATAGCTTCTCAAGTTCAGGGAGGAGTAGTTTCTAAAGTTGTTTGTAAATGTGGGGAAGTCCCATAAAGTAGAGCAGAAGGCCAATTATAGGACACTGCAAGAAACCAGTAGTAATTCAGAGCAAATAACAATGAATATAACATGAATTGTGAGAGAACAAGTGGAAAAGACATCAAAATGTAAGTCTATAGTCTAGAAAGGATGTTGTACACTGCAGAAATCCTTGAAATAGAGCAAGTGCACATTAAACCAGTCTTTGAAAGCAACTAGAATTCACTGCAAAGTAGCATTGAAACTGTACAACAGTTGAGAGACAAGTGTATATAGCTTCTCAAGTTCAGAGAAGAGTGTACAAAGTTGTTTGTACATGTGGGGAAGTCCCATAAGTACAGCAGAAGGCCAATTATAGGACACTGCAAGGAACCACTAGTAATTCAGAGCAAATAAACAATGAATATAACAGAATTGTGAGAGAACAAGTGGAAAAGACATCAAAATGTAAGTCTATAGTCTAGAAAGGATCTTTGTACACTGCAGAAATCCTTAAAATAGAGCAAAGTGCACATTAAACCAGTCTTTGAAAGCAACTAGAATTCACTGAAAAGTAGCATTTGAACTGTAAAAACAGTTGAGAGACAAGTGTATATAGCTTCTCAAGTTCAGAGAGGAGTGTATAAAGTTGTTTGTACATGTGGTGAAGTCCCATAAGTAGAGCAGAAGGCCAATTATAGGACACTGCAAGGAACCAGTAGTAATTCAGAGCAAATAACAATGAATATAACTGAATTGTGAGAGAACAAGTGGAAAAGACTTCAAAATGTAAGTCTATAGTCTAGAAAGGATGTTGTTTCCATGCAGAAATCCTTGAAATAGAGCAAAGTGCACATTAAACCAGTGTTTGAAAGCAATAGAATTCACTGCAAAGTAGCACAAACTGTACAACAGTTGAGAGACAAGTGTATATAGCTTCTCAAGTTCAGAGAAGAGTGGACAAAGTTGTTTGTACATGTGGGGAAGTCCCCAAAGTACAGTAGAAGGCCAATTATAGGACCCTGCAAGGAACCACTAGTAATTCAGAGCAAATAATAGTGAATAGTACAGAATTGTAATGGAAGAAGTGGAAAAGACATCAAAATGCAAGTCTATAGTCCAGAAAGGATGTTATATACTGCCAAAATCTTGAAATATAGCAAGTGCACATTAAACCAGTGTTTGAAACCAAAAGAATTCACTGCAAAGTAGTATTCCACTGTACAACAGTTGGGAGACAAGTGTATATAGCTGCACGAGTTCAGGGAGGAGTGTACAAAGTTGATTGTATATGTGGGGAAGTTGCATGATTAGAGCAGAAGGCCAATTATAGGACACTGCAAGGAACCACTAGTAATTCAGAGCAAATAATAGTGAATAGAACAGAATTGTGAGAAGACAAGTGGAAAAGACAAGAAAATATAAGTCTGTAGTATAGAATGATCTTTGTACACTGCAGAAAACCCTTTAAATAGAGCAAAGTGCACATTAAACCGACTTTGAAACAACTAGAATTCACTGAAAAGTAGCATTAAAATGTAAAACATTTGAGGGACTAGTTTATATAGCTTCTCAAGTTCACAGAGGAGTGTATAAAGTTGTTTTTACATGTGGTGAAGTCCCATATGTAGAGCAGAAAGCCAATTATAGGACACTGCAAGAAACCAGTAGTAATTCAGAGCAAATAACAATGAATATGACTGAATTGTGAGGGAACAACTGGCAAAGACATCAAAATGTAGGTCTATAGTCTAGAAAGGATGTGGTTCCCTGCAGAAATCCTTGAAATAGAGCAAGTGCACATTAAACCAGTGTTTGAAAGCAATAGAATTCACTGCAAAGCAGCATTGAACTGTACAACAGTTGAGAGACAAGTGTATATAGCTTCTCAAGTTCAGAGAAGAGTGGACAAAGGTGTTTGTACATGTGGGGAAGTCCCAAAAGTACAGGAGCAGGCCAATTATAGGACACTGCAAGGAACCACTAGTAATTCAGAGCAAATAATAGTGAATAGAACAGAATTGTGATAGGACAAGTGGAAAAGACATCAAAATGTAAGTCTATAGTCTAGAAAGGATGATGTTGTACACTGCAGAAATCTTGAACTAGAGCAAGTGCACATTAAACCAGTCTTTGAAAGTACTAGAATTCACTGAAAAGTAGCATTAAGCTGGAAAAAAAGTTGAGAGACAAGTTCATATAGCTTCTCTAGTTCACAGAGTAGTTTATAAAGTTCTTTGTAAATGTGGTTAAGTCCCATAAGTAGAGGAAAAGGACAGTTTTAGGACACTGCAAGAAACCAGTAGTAATTCAGAGCAAATAACAATGAATATAAATGAATTGTGAGAGAACAAGTGGAAAAGACATCAAAATGTAAGTCTATAGTCTAGAATGGATGTTGTACCCTGCAGAAATTCTTGAAATAGAGCAAGTGCACACTAATCCAGTGTTTGAAACCACTAGAATTCACTGCAAAGTAGCATTGAACTGTACAACAGTTGAGAGAAAAGTGTATATAGCTTCTCAAGGTCAGAAAAGAGTGCACAAAGTGGTTTGTACATGTGAGGAATTCCCAAAAGTACAGGAGAAGGCCAATTATACGACACTGCAAGGAACCACTAGTAATTCAGATCAAATAACAATGAATATAACATTATTGTGATTGAACAAGTGGAAAAGCCATCAAAATGTAAGTCTGTAGTATAGAAAGATCTTTGTACACTGCAGAAAACCCTTTAAATAGAGCAAAGTGCACATTAAACCATACTTTGAAACAACTAGAATTCACTGAAAAGGAGCATTATACTGTAAAACATTTGAGAGACAAGTTTATACAGCTTCTCAAGTTCACAGAGGAGTGTATAAAGTTGTTTTTACATGTGGGTAAAGTCCCATCTGTAGAGCAGAAAGCCAATTATAGCCCACTGCAGGAAACCAGTAGTAATTCAGAGCAAATAACAATGAATATGACTGAATTGTGAGAGAACAACTGGCAAAGACTTCAAAAAGTAAGTCTATAGTCTAGAAAGGATGTTGTTCCATGCAGAAATCCTTGAAATAGAGCACGTGCACATTAAGCCAGTGTTTGAAAGCAGTAGAATTCACTGCAAAGTAGCATTGAACTGTACAACAGTTGAGAGACCAGTGTATATAGCTTGTCAAGTTCAGAGAAGAGTGGACAAAGTTGTTTGTACATGTGGGGAAGTCCCCAAAGTACAGTAGAAGGCCAATTATAGGACCCTGCAAGGAACCACTAGTAATTCAGAGCAAATAATAGTGAATAGAACAGAATTGTAATGGAAGAAGTGGAAAAGACATCAAAATGCAAGTCTATAGTCCAGAAAGGATGTTATATACTGCCAAAATCTTGAAATATAGCAAGTGCACATTAAACCAGTGTTTGAAACCAAAAGAATTCACTGCAAAGTAGTATTCCACTGTACAAACAGTTGGGAGACAAGTGCATATAGCTGCACGAGTTCAGGGAGGAGTGTACAAAGTTGATTGTATATGTGGGGAAGTTGCATGATTAGAGCAGAAGGCCAATTATAGGACACTGCAAGGAACCACTAGTAATTCAGAGCAAATAATAGTGAATAGAACAGAATTTGTGAGAAGACAAGTGGAAAAGACAATAAAATATAAGTCTGTAGTATAGAATGATCTTTGTACACTGCAGAAAACCCTTTAAATAGAGCAAAGTGCACATTAAACCGACTTTGAAACAACTAGAATTCACTGAAAAGCAGCATTAAAATGTAAAACATTTGAGAGACAAGTTTATATAGCTTCTCAAGTTCACAGAGGAGTGTATAAAAGTTGTTTTTACATGTGGTGAAGTCCCATATGTAGAGCAGAAAGCCAATTATAGGACACTGCAAGAAACCAGTAGTAATTTCAGAGCAAATAACAATGAATATGACTGAATTGTGAGGGAACAACTGGCAAAGACATCAAAATGTAGGTCTATAGTCTAGAAAGGATGTTGTTCCCTGCAGAAATCCTTGAAATAGAGCAAGTGCACATTAAACCAGTCTTTGAAAGAAATAGAATTCACTGCTGCAAAGTAGCATTGAACTGTACAACAGTTGAGAGACAAGTGTATATAGCTTGTCAAGTTCAGAGAAGAGTGTACAAAGTTGTTTGTACATGTGTGGGGAAGACCCAAAAGTACAGGAGCAGGCCAATTATAGGACACTGCAAGGAACCACTAGTAATTCAGAGCAAATAATAGTGAATAGAACAGAATTGTGATAGGACAAGTGGAAAAGACATCAAAATGTAAGTCTATAGTCTGGAAAGGATGTTGTACACTGCAGAAATCTTGAACTAGAGCAAGTGCACATTAAACCAGTCTTTGAAAGTACTAGAATTCACTGAAAAGTAGCATTAAGCTGGAAAAAAGTTGAGAGACAAGTTCATATAGCTTCTCTAGTTCACAGAGTAGTTTATAAAGTTCTTTGTAAATGTGGTTAAGTCCCATAAGTAGAGGAAAAGGACAGTTTTAGGACACTGCAAGAAACCAGTAGTAATTCAGAGCAAATAACAATGAATATAAATGAATTGTGAGAGAACAAGTGGAAAAGACATCAAAATGTAAGTCTATAGTCTAGAATGGATGTTGTACCCTGCAGAAATTCTTGAAATAGAGCAAGTGCACACTAATCCAGTGTTTGAAACCACTAGAATTCACTGCAAAGTAGCATTGAACTGTACAACAGTTGAGAGAAAAGTGTATATAGCTTCTCAAGGTCAGAAAAGAGTGCACAAAGTGGTTTGTACATGTGAGGAATTCCCAAAAGTACAGGAGAAGGCCAATTATACGACACTGCAAGGAACCACTAGTAATTCAGATCAAATAACAATGAATATAACATTATTGTGATTGAACAAGTGGAAAAGCCATCAAAATGTAAGTCTGTAGTATAGAAAGATCTTTGTACACTGCAGAAAACCCTTTAAATAGAGCAAAGTGCACATTAAACCATACTTTGAAACAACTAGAATTCACTGAAAAGGAGCATTATACTGTAAAACATTTGAGAGACAAGTTTATACAGCTTCTCAAGTTCACAGAGGAGTGTATAAAGTTGTTTTTACATGTGGGTAAAGTCCCATCTGTAGAGCAGAAAGCCAATTATAGCCCACTGCAGGAAACCAGTAGTAATTCAGAGCAAATAACAATGAATATGACTGAATTGTGAGAGAACAACTGCAAAAGACTTCAAAAAGTAAGTCTATAGTCTAGAAAGGATGTTGTTCCATGCAGAAATCCTTGAAATAGAGCACGTGCACATTAAGCCAGTGTTTGAAAGCAGTAGAATTCACT
Organism: Ia io; assembly: GCA_025583905.1. Lineage (NCBI taxonomy): Eukaryota > Metazoa > Chordata > Mammalia > Chiroptera > Vespertilionidae > Ia > Ia io. Next base: position 46,053 of record JAJQQW010000096.1, read on the forward strand.
GCAAAGTAGCATTGAACTGTACAACAGTTGTTGAGAGACCAGTGTATATAGCTTGTCAAGTTCAGAGAAGAGTGGACAAAGTTGTTTGTACATGTGGGGAAGTCCCCAAAGTACAGTAGAAGGCCAATTATAGGACCCTGCAAGGAACCACTAGTAATTCAGAGCAAATAATAGTGAATAGAACAGAATTGTAATGGAAGAAGTGGAAAAGACATCTAAATGCAAGTCTATAGTCCAGAAAGGATGTTATATACTGCCGAAATCCTTGAAGTATAGCAAGTGCACATTAAACCAGTGTTTGAAACCAAAAGAATTCACTGCAAAGTAGTATTCCACTGTACAACAGTTGGGAGACAAGTGTATATAGCTGCACGAGTTCAGGGAGGAGTGTACAAAGTTGATTGTATATGTGGGGAAGTTGCATGATTAGAGCAGAAGGCCAATTATAGGACACTGCAAGGAACCACTAGTAATTCAGAGCAAATAATCGTGAATAGAACAGAATTGTGAGAAGACAAGTGGAAAAGACAATAAAATATAAGTCTGTAGTATAGAATGATCTTTGTACACTGCAGAAAACCCTTTAAATAGAGCAAAGTGCACATTAAACCGACTTTGAAACAACTAGAATTCACTGAAAAGTAGCATTAAAATGTAAAACATTTGAGAGACAAGTTTATACAGCTTCTCAAGTTCACAGAGGAGTGTATAAAGTTGTTTTTACATGTGGTGAAGTCCCATATGTAGAGCAGAAAGCCAATTATAGGACACTGCAAGAAACCAGTAGTAATTCAGAGCAAATAACAATGAATATGACTGAATTGTGAGAGAACAACTGGCAAAGACTTCAAAATGTAAGTCTATAGTCTGAAAGGATGTTGTTCCATGCAGAAATCCTTGAAATAGAGCAAGTGCACATTAAACCAGTGTTTGAAAGCAATAGAATTCACTGCAAAGCAGCATTGAACTGTACAACAGTTGAGAGACCAGTGTATATAGCTTCTCAAGTTCAGAGAAGAGTGGACAAAGTTGTTTGTACATGTGGGGAAGTCCCCAAAGTACAGTAGAAGGCCAATTATAGGACCCTGCAAGGAACCACTAGTAATTCAGAGCAAATAATAGTGAATAGTACAGAATTGTAATGGAAGAAGTGGAAAAGACATCAAAATGCATGTCTATAGTCCAGAAAGGATGTTATATACTGCCAAAATCTTGAAATATAGCAAGTGCACATTAAACCAGTGTTTGAAACCAAAAGAATTCACTGCAAAGTAGTATTCCACTATACAACAGTTGGGAGACAAGTGCATATAGCTGCACGAGTTCAGGGAGGAGTGTACAAAGTTGATTGTATATGTGGGGGGAAGTTGCATGATTAGAGCAGAAGGCCAATTATAGGACACTGCAAGGAACCACTAGTAATTCAGAGCAAATAATAGTGAATAGAACAGAATTGTGAGAAGACAAGTGGAAAAGACAATAAAATATAAGTCTGGAGTATAGAATGATCTTTGTACACTGCAGAAAACCCTTTAAATAGAGCAAAGTGCACATTAAACCGACTTTGAAACAACTAGAATTCACTGAAAAGCAGCATTAAAATGTAAAACATTTGAGAGACAAGTTTATATAGCTTCTCAAGTTCACAGAGGAGTGTATAAAGTTGTTTTTACATGTGGTGAAGTCCCATATGTAGAGCAGAAAGCCAATTATAGCACACTGCAAGAAACCAGTAGTAATTCAGAGCAAATAACAATGAATATGACTGAATTGTGAGAGAACAACTGGCAAAGACATCAAAATGTAGGTCTATAGTCTAGAAAGGATGTTGTTCCCTGCAGAAATCTTTGAAATAGAGCAAGTGCACATTAAACCAGTCTTTGAAAGCAATAGAATTCACTGCAAAGTAGCATTGAACTGTACAACAGTTGAGAGACAAGTGTATATAGCTTGTCAAGTTCAGAGAAGAGTGTACAAAGTTGTTTGTACATGTGGGGAAGACCCAAAAGTACAGGAGCAGGCCAATTATAGGACACTGCAAGGAACCACTAGTAATTCAGAGCAAATAATAGTGAATAGAACAGAATTGTGATAGGACAAGTGGAAAAGACATCAAAATGTAAGTCTATAGTCTAGAAAGGATGTTGTACACTGCAGAAATCTTGAACTAGAGCAAGTGCACATTAAACCAGTCTTTGAAAGTACTAGAATTCACTGAAAAGTAGCATTAAGCTGGAAAAAAGTTGAGAGACAAGTTCATATAGCTTCTCTAGTTTCACAGAGTAGTTTATAAAGTTCTTTGTAAATGTGGTTAAGTCCCATAAGTAGAGGAAAAGGACAGTTTTAGGACACTGCAAGAAATCAGTAGTAATTCAGAGCCATTATTAACAATGAATATAAATGAATTGTGAGAGAACAAGTGGAAAAGACATCAAAATGTAAGTCTATAGTCTAGAATGGATGTTGTACCCTGCAGAAATTCTTGAAATAGAGCAAGTGCACACTAATCCAGTGTTTGAAACCACTAGAATTCACTGCAAAGTAGCATTGAACTGTACAACAGTTGAGAGAAAAGTGTATATAGCTTCTCAAGGTCAGAGAAGAGTGCACAAAGTGGTTTGTACATGTGAGGAATTCCCAAAAGTACAGGAGAAGGCCAATTATACGACACTGCAAGGAACCACTAGTAATTCAGAGCAAATAACAATGAATATAACATTATTGTGATTGAACAAGTGGAAAAGCCATCAAAATGTAAGTCTGTAGTATAGAAAGATCTTTGTACACTGCAGAAAACCCTTTAAATAGAGCAAAGTGCACATTAAACCATACTTTGAAACAACTAGAATTCACTGAAAAGGAGCATTATACTGTAAAACATTTGAAAGACAAGTTTATATAGCTTCTCAAGTTCACAGAGGAGTGTATAAAGTTGTTTTTACATGTGGTAAAGTCCCATCTGTAGAGCAGAAAGCCAATTATAGCCCACTGCAGGAAACCAGTAGTAATTCAGAGCAAATAACAATGAATATGACTGAATTGTGAGAGAACAACTGGCAAAGACTTCAAAATGTAAGTCTATAGTCTAGAAAGGATGTTGTTCCATGCAGAAATCCTTGAAATAGAGCACGTGGACATTAAACCAGTGTTTGAAAGCAATAGAATTCACTGCAAAGTAGCATTGAACTGTACAACAGTTGAGAGACAAGTGTATATAGCTTCTCAAGTTCAGAGAAGAGTGGACAAAGTGGTTTGTACATGTGGGGAAGTCCCCAAAGTACAGTAGAAGGCCAATTATAGGACCCTGCAAGGAACCACTAGTAATTCAGAGCAAATAATAGTGAATAGAACAGAATTGTGATGGACGAAATAGAAAAGACATCTAAATGTAATTCTATAGTCTAGAAAGGTCTTTGCACACTGCCGAAATCTTTGAACTAGAGAAAGTGCACAATAAACCAGTCTTTGAAAGCACTAGAACTCACTGAAAAGTAGCACTAAACTGGAAAATAGTTGAGAGACAAGTTTATATAGCTTCTCTAGTTCACAGAGGAGTTTATAAAGTTGTTTGTAAATGTGGTTAAGTCCCATAAATAGAGCACAAGGCCAGTTATAGGACACTGCAAGAAAGCAGTAGTAATTCAGGGCTAATAATGAATATAACTGAATTGTGAGAGAAACAAGTGGAAAAGAAATCAAAATGGACGCCTATAGTATAGAAAACATATTGTAACCTGCAGAAATCCATGAGATAGAGCAAGTGCACATTAATCAGTCTTTGAAAGCAATAGAATTCACTGAAAAGTAGCATTCAACTGTACAAAAGGAGTTGGCGTTTCCGGGAAAAGGAGTTCGGGAAACATGGAACAATTCATTTTCCTAGAACTATAGAACAGTAAAAAAATATTGAGAACACTAAGAAATGAAAAGGTATTAGGCTACTGTTCCAAGTAGTGTTTTAATGTGCCATTAAAAAGCCGGTATGACACCCGTGTTAAAATGAAAACTCTCAGAGCTCAAAGCAACAGACCTGGGGGATAGTGACAAAGTGTCTCTAGAACTCTTGGAATATGTTTTATTACCCGAAAATCTCTACTGAATTTTGAAATACTTGGATTATGTATCCAAAGCGCTGTGAAGGTAGGATAGACTTTCAAGTGGTAATAAGGGTTAAAGTGCTGGTATATTTGTAACAAAACGCTGTTTAACCAAATTGGAATTCACAATGAAGGAGCTTGAGTCACTGGAAGAAAGTGACTCCAACTCGGGAAATTCACAATGATAACCTAGGTGAATATATAAGAAAGTGCTTCAAACACTAGGAATACGTGAATAAAGGGCCTTAATAACTGTAACACATTGTTTCATGACATGGATATCGTTTTCAAAGAAAATAGAACCGAGTCGGATATTCGTTACATTTATAATTCAGGGACAATTCGTTGGCGTTTTTGAGAAAAACCTGGTTAGGTCCTTAAACCAGAAGTGGTGACGTCACCAAGGGGGAGGGGCCACGTGGGCAGACTCAAGTGATCCCAGGTGATGATGATTTCACCAGGGGACCTGCTGGGAGTGATCACGTCATCGAGGTTATTTCTGGTGTTAAGGTTAGAGAATTGGTTTTCGGGCTAGGGTTAGGATTAGGATAATATTTCGGGATAGCTAGGTTTCAGGCGCAGGTTAGGGTTAGGTTTAGGGTTAGGGTTAGAGTTAGGGACAGGGTTAGGGTCAGGGTGTAGTAATATTGGCTATTCACAATGAATGAGCTTGAGGCTCTGGAAGTAAGTGACTCCAACTTGGGAAATTCACACTGATAACCTAGTTTAATATTTAAGAAAGTGCCTCAAACACTAGGAATACGTCAAAAAAGGCCCTTAATATCTGTAACGCTTTGTTTCATGACATGGAAATCGTGTTCAAAGAAGATAGACACGAGTTTGCTACTGGTTACATTTATAATTCAGGGACAATGAGTTGTCATTTTTGATAGAAGGCTGGTTAGGCCATTAAACCGCAAGTGATGATGTCACTAAGGGAGAGGGGCCACGTAGGGAGGCCCTAGTGATCCCATGTGATAATGATTGGTCCCAGGGAGTTGCTAGGAGTGATGACGTCATCGAGGTTAGTTTTGGTGTCAGGGTTAGAGAATTGGGCTTGGGGCTAGTGTTAGGGTTAGGATAAGGGTTCGGGCTAGGTAGGGTTCAGGCTCAGGTTAGGGCTAGGTTTAGGGTTAGGATGAGGGGGTTAGGGCCAGGGTTAGGGCCAGGGTGTAGTAATATTGGCTATTCACAATGAATGAGCTTCAATCACTGGACAAATTGGAGTGTAGCACTGAGAATTTACATCTGCAGAATTGGGAAATATTTAGAAATGTGCTTCACACACTAGGAATACATAATCTAATAGACTGAATATCTGAACAGCACAATTTTGTCACTGCGAAAACTTGGTCAAACAGCTGAGAACCAAGTGTGACACTGTTAACATTTATTTTTCACGTCAAAAGGAGTTGGCGTTTTCCGGAAAAGGAGTTGGTGAAACACTGAGAAATTCATTTTCCTAGAGCTATAGAACAGTATGAAAGTATTGAGAACAATATGAAATCAAAATGTCAGTTAGGCTAGTGTTCCAAGTAGTGTTTTAATGTGCATTTACAATGCGGGTATGACATCCGTGTTAAAATAAAAAACTCTCAGAGCTCAAAACAACAGACCAGCGGGATGTGTCAGAGTGGCTCTTGAACTCTTGGAATTCGTTTTACCACCGGAACATCACTACTGAATTTTGAAATAATGAGAATATGTATCCAAAGCGCTGTGAAAGGTAGGATAGACTTTCAAGTGGTAATAACGTTTAAAGAGCTGGTATATTTGTAAAAAAAACGCTGTTTAACCAAATTGGAATTCACAATGGAGTAGCCTGAGGCTCTGGTGGAAAGTGACTCCAACTCGGGAAATTCACAATGATAACCTAGGTTAATATCCAAGAAAATGCTTCAAACACTGGGAATACGTGCATATACCCCCTTAATATCTGTAACGGATTGTTTCATGACGTGGAAATCGTCTTCAAAGAAGATAGAACCGAGTTTGCTACTGGTTACATTCATACTTCAGGGACAATGAGTTGGCGTTTTTGATAGATAGTAGGTTATGCCATTAAGCTTGAAGTGATGACGTCACCAAGGGGGAGGGGCCAGCTGGGCAGGCCCAAGTGACCCCAGGTGATAATGATTTGGCCCTGGGACCTGCTGGAAATGATGACGTCATCGAGGTTAGTTGTGGTGTTAGGGTTAGAAAATTTGGTTGGGGCTAGGGTTAGGGTTAGGATAAGGGTTCTGGCTAGGTCGGGTTCAGGCACAGGTTAGGGCTAGGTTAGTGTTAGGATTAGAGGGTTAGGGACAGGGTTAGGGTCAGGGTGTAGTAATATTGGGTATTGACAATGAATGAGCTTCAATCACTGGACAAATTGGAATGCAGCACTGAGAATTTACATCTCCAGACTAGGGAAATATTTAGAAATGTGCTTTCACACACTAGGAATACATAATCTAATAGACTGAATATCTGAACAGCACAATTTTGTCAGTGCGAAAACTTGTTCAAAGAGCTGAAAACCAAGTGTGACACTGTTAAAATTTATTTTTCACGTCAAAAGGAGTTGGCGTTTTCGGAGAAATGAGTTGGTGAAACACTGAAAAAATTCATTTTCCTAGAGCTGTAGAACAGTATGAAAGTATTGAGTACAATATGAAATCAAAATGTCAGTTAGGTTAGTGTTCCAAGTTGTGTTTTGATGTGCATTTACAATGCCGGTATGACACCCGTGGTAAAATAAAAACTCTCAGAGCTCAAAAAACAACAGACCAGCGGGGTGTGTCAGAGTGGCTCTTGATCTCTTGGAATACGTTTTACCACCAGAACATCTCTACTGAATTTTGAAATACTGAGAATTTGTATCCAAAGCGCTGTGAAAGGTAGGATAGACTTTCAAGTGGTAATAACGTTTAAAGAGCTGGTATATTTTGTAAAAAACGCTGTTTAACCAAATTGGAATTCACAATGAATGAGCTTGAGGCTCTGGAAGAACGAGACTCCAACTCGGGAAATTCACAATGATAACCTAGGTTAATATCTAGAAAGTGCATCAAACGCTAGGGATACATCAAAAAAGGCCCTTAATATCTGTAACGCATTGTTTCATGACATGGAAATCGTGTTCAAAGAAGATAGAAGCAAGTTTGCTACTGTTTACATTTATAATTCAGGGACACTGATTTGTTGTTTTTGATAGAAGGTTGGTTAGGTCATTAAACCGGAAGTGATGATGTCACTAAGGGAGAGGGCCCACGTAGGGAGGCCCTAGTGATCCCAGGTGATAATGATTGGTCCCGGGGACCTGCTAGGAGTGATGATGTCATCGAGGTTAGTTTTGGTGTCAGGGTTATAGAATTGGGCTTGGGGCTAGGGTTAGGGTTAGGATAAGGGTTCGGGCTAGGTAGGGTTCAGGCTCAGGTTAGGGCTAGGTTTAGGGTTAGGATTAGAGTGTTAGGGACAGGGTTAGGGTCACGGTATATTAATAAAGGGTATTCACAATGAATGAGCTTCAATCACTGGACAAATTGGAGTGTAGCACTGAGAGTTTACAACTCCATACTAGGGAAATATTTAGAAATGTGCTTGACACACTAGGAATACATATTCCAATACACTGAATATCTGAACAGCACAATTTTGTCACTGCGAAATCTTGTTCAAACAGCTGAGAACCGAGGGTGACACTGTTAACATTTATTTTTCCATCAAGAGGAGTTGGGATTTTCGGGAAAAGGAGTTGTTGAAACACTGAAAAATTCATTTTTCTAGAGCTATAGAACAGTAGGAAAGTATTGAGTACAATATGAAATCAAAATGTCAGTTAGGCTAGTTTTCCAAGTAGTGTTTTAATGTGCATTTACAATGCCGGTATGACACCCGTGGTAAAATAAAATCTCTCAGAGCTCAAAAAAAACTGACCAGCGAGATGTGTCAGAGTGGCTCTTGAACTCTTGGAATACGTTTTACCACCGGAACATCTCTACTGAATTTTGAAATACTGAGAATTTGTATCCAAAGCGCTGTGAAAGGTAGGATAGACTTTCAAGTGGATATAACATTTAAAGAGCTGGTATATTTGTAAAAAACGCTGTTTAACCAAATTGGAATTCACAATGAATGAGCTTGAGGCTCTGGAAGAACGAGACTCCAACTCGGGAAATTCACAATGATAACCTAGGTTAATATCTAGAAAGTGCCTCAAACGCTAGGGATACATCAAAAAAGGCCCTTAATATCTGTAACGCATTGTTTCATGACATGGAAATCGTGTTCAAAGAAGATAGAATCGAGTTTGCTACTGTTTACATTTATAATTCAGGGACAATGATTTGTTGTTTTTGATAGAAGGTTGGTTAGGTCATTAAACCGGAAGTGATGATGTCACTAAGGGAGAGGGCCCACGTAGGGAGGCCCTAGTGATCCCAGGTGATAATGATTGGTCCCGGGGACCTGCTAGGAGTGATGATGTCATCGAGGTTAGTTTTGTTGTGAGGGTTAGAGAATTGGGCTTGGGGCTAGGGTTAGGGTTAGGATAAGGGTTCGGGCTAGGTAGGGTTAAGGCTCAGGTTAGGGCTAGGTTTAGGGTTAGGATTAGAGTGTTAGGGACAGGGTTAGGGTCACGGTATATTAATAAAGGGTATTCACAATGAATGAGCTTCAATCACTGGACAAATTGGAGTGTAGCACTGAGAGTTTACAACTCCAGACTAGGGAAATATTTAGAAATGTGCTTGACACACTAGGAATACATATTCCAATACACTGAATATCTGAACAGCACAATTTTGTCACTGCGAAATCTTGTTCAAACAGCTGAGAACCGAGGGTGACACTGTTAACATTTATTTTTCCATCAAGAGGAGTTGGGATTTTCGGGAAAAGGAGTTGTTGAAACCCTGAAAAATTCATTTTCCTAGAGCTATAGAACAGTAGGAAAGTATTGAGTACAATATGAAATCAAAATGTCAGTTAGGCTAGTTTTCCAAGTAGTGTTTTAATGTGCATTTACAATGCCGGTATGACACCCGTGGTAAAATAAAAACTCACAGAGCTCAAAAAAACTGACCAGCGAGATGTGTCAGAGTGGCTCTTGAACTCTTGGAATACGTTTTACCACCGGAACATCTCTACTGAAGTTTGAAATACTGAGAATTTGTATCCAAAGCGCTGTGAAAGGTAGGATAGACTTTCAAGTGGTAATAACGTTTAAAGGGTTGGTATATTTTGTAAAAAACGCTGTTTAACCAAATTGGAATTCACAATGAATGAGCTTGAGGCTCTGGAAGAACGTGACCCCAACTCGGGAAATTCACAATGATAACCTAGTTTAATATCTAAGAAAGTGCCTCAAACACTAGGGGACACGTCAAAAAAGGCCCTTAATATCTGTAACGCATTGTTTCATGACATGGAAATCGTGTTCAAAGAAGATAAAAGCGGGTTTGCTAATGGTTACATTTATAATTCAGGAACAATGAGTTGTCTTTTTTGATAGAAGGCTGGTTAGGCCACTAAACCAGAAGTGATGACGTCACTAAGGGAGAGGGGCCACGTAGGGAGGCCCTAGTGATCCCAGGTGATAATGATTGGTCCCGGGGACCTGCTAGGAGTGATGATGTCATCGAGGTTAGTTTTGGTGTCAGGGTTAGAGAATTGGGCTTGGGCCTAGGGTTAGGGTTAGGATAAGGGTTGGGGCTAGGTAGGGTTCAGGCTCAGGTTAGGGCTAGGTTTAGGGTTAGGATTTGAGGGTTAGGGTCAGGGTTAGGGTCAGGGTGTAGTAATATTTGGTATTCACAATGAATGAGCTTCAATCACTGGACAAATTGGAGTGTAGCACTGAAAAATTTGCATCTCCAGACTAGGGAAATATTTGGTAATGTGTTTCACACACTAGGAATACATATTCCAAGAGACTGAATATCTGAACCTCACAATTTTGTCACTGCGAAATCTTGTTCAAACAGCTGAGAACCGAGTGTGACACTGTTAACATTTATTTTTCCCGTCAAAAGGAGTTGGCGTTTTCTGGAAAATGAGTTGGTGAAACAGTGAAAAATTCATTTTCCTAGAGCTGTAGAACAGTATGAAAGTATTGAGAACAATATGATATCAAAATGTCATTTAGGCTAGTGTTCCAAGTAGTGTTTAATGTGCATTTACCATTCCGGTATGACACCCGTGTTAAAATAAAACTCTCAGAGCTGAAAACAACAGACCAGCAGGATGTGTCAGAGTGGCTCTTGATCTCTTGGAATACGTTTTAGCACCGGAACATCTCTACTGAATTTTGAAATACTTAGAATTTGTATCCAAAGCGCTGTGAAAGGTAGGATAGACTTTCAAGTGGTAAAAAACGTTTAAAGAGCTGGTATATTTGTAAAAAACGCTGTTTAACCAAATTGGAATTCACAATGAAGTAGCCTGAAGCTCTGGGAGAAAGTGACTCCAACTCGGCATATTCACAAGATAACCTAGGTTTAATATCTAAGAAAGTGCCTCAAACACTAGGGATACGTCAAAAAAGGCCCATAATATCTGTAACGCATTGTTTCATGACATGGAAATCGTGTTCGAAGAAGACAGAACCGAGTTTTCTACCGGTTACATTTATACTTCAGGGACAATGAGTTGTCGTTTCTGATAGAAGGCTGGTTAGGCCTTTAAACCGGAAGTGATGATGTCACCAAGGGGGAGAGGCCATGTAGGGACACCCAAGTGATCCCAGGTGATAATGATTTGGCCAGGGGACCTGCTAGGGGTCATGACGTCATCGAGGTTGGTTCTGGTGTTACGGTTAGAGAATTGGATTTTGGGCTGGGGTTAGGGTTAGGATAAGGGTTCGGGCTAGCTAGGGTTGAGTCCCAGGTTAGGGCTAGGTTTAGGGTTAGGAGTAGAGGGTTAGTGACAGGGTTAGAGTCACGGTGTAGTAATGTTGGGTATTCACAATGAATGAGCTTCAATCACTGGACAAATTGGAGTGTAGCACTGAGAATTTACATCTCCAGACTAGGGAAATATTTAGAATTGTGCTTCACACACTAGGAATATATATTCCAATAGACTGAATATCTGAACGTCACAATTTTCTCACTGCGAAATCTTGTTCAAACAGCTGAGAACCGAGTGTGACACTGTTAACATTTATTTTTCCATCAAGAGGAGTTGGGATTTTCGGGAAAATGAGTTGTTGAAACACTGAAAAATTCATTTTCCTAGAGCTATAGAACAGTATGAAAGTATTGAGTACAATATGAAATCAAAATGTCAGTTAAGCTAGTTTTCCAAGTAGTGTTTTAATGTGCATTTACAGTGCCGGTATGACACCCGTGGTAAAATAAAAACTCTCAGAGCTCAAAAAAACTGACCAGCGAGATGTGTCAGAGTTGCTCTTGAACTCTTGGAATACGTTTTACCACCGGAACATCTCTACTGAATTTTGAAATACTGAGAATTTGTATCCAAAGCGCTGTGAAAGGTAGGATAGACTTTCAAGTGGTAATAACGTTTAAAGCGTTGGTATATTTGTAAAAAACGCTGTTTAACCAAATTGGAATTCACAATGAATGAGCTTGAGGCTCTGGAAGAACGTGACCCCAACTCGGGAAATTCACAATGATAACCTAGTTTAATATCTAAGAAAGTGCCTCAAACACTAGGGACACGTCAAAAAAGGCCCTTAATATCTGTAACGCATTGTTTCATGACATGGAAATCGTGTTCAAAGAAGATAGAAGCGAGTTTGCTACTGGTTACATTTATAATTCAGGGACAATGAGTTGTCTTTTTTGATAGAAGGCTGGTTAGGCCACTAAACCAGAAGTGATGACGTCACTAAGGGAGAGGGGCCACGTAGGGAGGCCCTAGTGATCCCAGGTGATAATGATTGGTCCCGGGGACCTGCTAGGAGTGATGATGTCATCGAGGTTAGTTTTGGTGTCAGGGTTAGAGAATTGGGCTTGGGGCTAGGGTTAGGGTTAGGATAAGGGTTCGGGCTAGGTAGGGTTCAGGCTCAGGTTAGGGCTAGGTTTATGGATAGGATTTGAGGTTTAGGGTCAGGGTTAGGGTCAGGGTGTAGTAATATTGGGTATTCACAATGAATGAGCTTCAATCACTGGACAAATTGGGTGCAGCACTGAGAATTCACATCTGCAGACTAAGGAAATATTTAGTAATGTGTTTCACACACTAGGAATACATATTCCAATAGACTGAATATCTGAACGTCACAATTTTGTCACTGCGAAATCTTGTTCAAACAGCTGAGAACCAAGTGTGACACTGTTAACATTTATTTTTCACGTCAAAAGGAGTTGGCGTTTCCGGGAAAATGAGTTGGTGAAACAATGAAAAATTCATTTTCATAGAGCTGTAGAACAGTATGAAAGTATTGAGAACAATATGAAATCAAAATGTCAGTTAGGCTAGTGTTCCAAGTAGTGTTTTAATGTGCATTTACAATGCCGGTATGACACCCGTGTTAAAATAAAAACTCTCAGAGCTCAAAACAACAGATCATCGGGATGTGTCAGAGTGGCTCTTGAACTCTTGGAATACGTTTTACCACCGGAACATCTCGACTGAATTTTGAAATACTGAGAATTTGTATCCAAAGCGCTGTGAAAGGTAGGATAGACTTTCAAGTGGATATAACATTTAAAGAGCTGGTATATTTGTAAAAAACGCTGTTTAACCAAATTGGAATTCACAATGAATGTGCTTGATGCTCTGGAAGAACGTGACCCCAAATCGGGAAATTCACAATGATAACCTAGGTTAATATCGAAGAAAGTGTCTCAAACACTAGGGATACATCAAAAAAGGCCCTTAATATCTGTAACGCATTGTTTCATGACATGGAAATCGTGTTCAAAGAAGATAGAATCGAGTTTGCTACTGTTTACATTTATAATTCAGGGACAATGAGTTGTTGTTTTTGATAGAAGGTTGGTTAGGTCATTAAACCGGAAGTGATGATGTCACTAAGGGAGAGGGGCCACGTAGGGAGGCCCTAGTGATCCCAGGTGATAATGATTGGTCCCGGGGACCTGCTAGGAGTGATGATGTCATCGAGGTTAGTTTTGTTGTGAGGGTTAGAGAATTGGGCTTGGGGCTAGGGTTAGGGTTAGGATAAGGGTTCGGGCTAGGTAGGGTTAAGGCTCAGGTTAGGGCTAGGTTTAGGGTTAGGATTAGAGTGTTAGGGACAGGGTTAGGGTCACGGTATATTAATAAAGGGTATTCACAATGAATGAGCTTCAATCACTGGACAAATTGGAGTGTAGCACTGAGAGTTTACAACTCCAGACTAGGGAAATATTTAGAAATGTGTTTGACACACTAGGAATACATATTCCAATACACTGAATATCTGAACAGCACAATTTTGTCACTGCGAAATCTGTGTTCAAACAGCTGAGAACCGAGTGTGACACTGTTAACATTTATTTTTCCATCAAGAGGAGTTGGGATTTTCGGGAAAAAGGAGTTGTTGAAACACTGAAAAATTCATTTTCCTAGAGCTATAGAACAGTATGAAAGTATTGAGTACAATATGAAATCAAAATGTCACCTAGACTAGTTTTCCAAGTAGTGTTTTAATGTGCATTTACAATGCCGGTATGACACCCGTGGTAAAATAAAAACTCTCAGAGCTCAAAACAACAGACCAGCGGGATGTGTCAGAGTGGCTCTTGATCTCTTGGAATATGTTTTACCACCAGAACATCTCGACTGAATTTTGAAATACTGAGAATTTATATCCAAAGCGCTGTGAAAGGTAGGATAGACTTTCAAGTGGTAATAACGTTTAAAGAGCTGGTATATTTTAAAAAACGCTGTTTAACCAAATTGGAATTCACAATGAATGAGCTTGAGGCTCTGGAAGAACAAGACTCCAACTCGGGAAATTCACAATGATAACCTAGGTTAATATCTAGAAAGTGCCTCAAACCCTAGGGATACATCAAAAAAGGCCCTTAAATATCTGTAACGCATTGTTTCCATGCCCTGGAAATCGTGTTCAAAGAAGATAGAAGCGAGTTTGCTACTGGTTACATTCATAATTCAGGGACAATGAGTTGTCGTTTTTGATAGAAGGCTGGTTAGGCCATTAAACCGGAAGTGATGACGTCACTAAGGGGTAGGGGCCACGTAGGGAGGCCCTAGTGATCCCAGGTGATAATGATTTGGCCAGGGGACCTGCTAGGAGTGATGATGTCATCGAGGTTAGTTCTGGTGTTAGCGTTAGGGAATTGGGGTTTGGGCTAGGGTTACCGTGAGGATAAGGGTTCGGCTAGCTAGGGTTCAGGCTCAGGTTAGGACTAGGTTTATCGTTAGGATTAGAGGGTAAGAGACAGGGTTAGGGTCACGGTGTAGTAACATTGGGTATTCACAACGCATGAGCTGCAATCATTGGACAAATGGGAGTGTAGCACTCAGAATTTACATCTCCAGACTAGGGAAATGTTTAGAAATGTGCTTGACACACTAGGAATACATATTCCAATAGACTGAGTATCTGAACAGCACAATTTTGTCACTGCGAAATCTTGTTCAAACAGCTGAGAACTGAGTGTGACACTGTTAACATTTATTTTTTCCCGTCAAAAGGAGTTGGCGTTTTCGGGAAAATGAGTTGGTGAAACAGTGAAAAATTCATTTTCCCAGAGCTGTAGAACAGTATGAAAGTATTGAGAACAATATGATATCAAAATGTCATTTAGGCTAGTGTTCCAAGTAGTGTTTTAATGTGCATTTACCATTCCGGTATGACACCCGTGTTAAAATAAAACTCTCAGAGCTCAAAACAACAGACCAGCAGGATGTGTCAGAGTGGCTCTTGAACTCTTGGAATACGTTTTAGCACCGGAACATCTCTACTGAATTTTGAAATACTGAGAATTTGTATTCAAAGCGCTGTGAAAGGTAGGATAGACTTTCAAGTGGTAAAAACGTTTAAAGAGCTGGTATATTTGTAAAAAACGCTGTTTAACCAAATTGGAATTCACAATGAAGTAGCCTGAAGCTCTGGGAGATTGTGACTCCAACTCGGCAAATTCACAAGATAACCTAGGTTAATATCTAAGAAAGTGCCCCAAACACTAGGGATACGTCAAAAAAGGCCCATAATATCTGTAACGCATTGTTTCATGACATGGAAATCGTGTTCGAAGAAGACAGGACCGAGTTTTCTACCGGTTACATTTA
Organism: Ia io; assembly: GCA_025583905.1. Lineage (NCBI taxonomy): Eukaryota > Metazoa > Chordata > Mammalia > Chiroptera > Vespertilionidae > Ia > Ia io. The sequence continues at coordinate 61,352 of JAJQQW010000096.1, forward strand.
TACTTCAGGGACAATGAGTTGTCGTTTCTGATAGAAGGCTGGTTAGGCCTTTAAACGGGAAGTGATCACATCACCAAGGGGGAGAGGCCATGTAGGTCACCCAAGTGATCCCAGGTGATAATGATTTGGCCAGGGGACCTGCTAGGGGTCATGACGTCATCGAGGTTGGTTCTGGTGTTACGGTTAGAGAATTGGATTTTGGGCTGGGGTTAGGGTTAGGATAAGGGTTCGGGCTAGCTAGGGTTGAGTCTCAGGTTAGGGCTAGGTTTAGGGTTAGGTGTAGAGGGTTAGTGACAGGGTTAGGGTCACGGTGTAGTAATGTTGGGTATTCACAATGAATGAGCTTCAATCACTGGACAAATTGGAGTGTAGCACTGAGAATTTACATCTCCAGACTAAGGAAATATTTAGAATTGTGCTTCACACACTAGGAATATATATTCCAATAGACTGAATATCTGAACTTCACAATTTTCTCACTGCGAAATCTTGTTTAAACAGCTGAGAAACGAGTGTGACACTGTTAACATTTATTTTTCCCGTCAAAAGGAGTTGGCGTTTTCCGGAAAAGGAGTTGGTGAAACACTGAAAAATTCATTTTCCTAGAGCTGTAGAACAGTATGACAGTATTGAGAACAATATGAAATCAAAATGTCAGTTAGGCTAGTGTTCCAAGGAGTGTTTTAATGTGCATTTACAATGCCGGTATGACACCCGTGTTTAAAATAAAAACTCTCAGAGCTCAAAACAACAGATCATCGGGATGTGTCAGAGTGGCTCTTGAACTCTTGGAATACGTTTTACCACCGGAACATCTCGACTGAATTTTGAAATACTGAGAATTTGTATCCAAAGCGCTGTGAAAGGTAGGATAGACTTTCAAGTGGATATAACATTTAAAGAGCTGGTATATTTGTAAAAAACGCTGTTTAAACCAAATTAGAATTCACAATGAATGTGCTTGAGGCTCTGGAAGAACGTGACCCCAAATCGGGAAATACACAATGATAACCTAGGTTAATATCGAAGAAAGTGTCTCAAACACTAGGGATACATCAAAAAAGGCCCTTAATATCTGTAACGCATTGTTTCATGACATGGAAATCGTGTTCAAAGAAGATAGAATCGAGTTTGCTACTGTTTACATTTATAATTCAGGGACAATGAGTTGTTGTTTTTGATAGAAGGTTGGTTAGGTCATTAAACCGGAAGTGATGATGTCACTAAGGGAGAGGGGCCACGTAGGGAGGCCCTAGTGATCCCAGGTGATAATGATTGGTCCCGGGGACCTGCTAGGAGTGATGATGTCATCGAGGTTAGTTTTGTTGTGAGGGTTAGAGAATTGGGCTTGGGGCTAGGGTTAGGGTTAGGATAAGGGTTCGGGCTAGGTAGGGTTAAGGCTCAGGTTAGGGCTAGGTTTAGGGTTAGGATTAGAGTGTTAGGGACAGGGTTAGGGTCACGGTATATTAATAAAGGGTATTCACAATGAATGAGCTTCAATCACTGGACAAATTGGAGTGTAGCACTGAGAGTTTACAACTCCAGACTAGGGAAATATTTAGAAATGTGCATGACACACTAGGAGTACATATTCCAATACACTGAATATCTGAACAGCACAATTTTGTCACTGCGAAATCTTTTTCAAATAGCTGAGAACCGAGTGTGACACTGTTAACATTTATTTTTCTTGTGAAAAGGACTTGGTGTTTTCGGGAAAATGAGTTGGTGAAACACGGAAAAATTCATTTTCCTAGAGCTATAGAACAGTATGAAAGTATTGAGAACAATATGAAATCAAAATGTCAGTTAGGCTGGTGTTCCAAGTAGTGTTTTAATGTGCAATTACCGTTCCGGTATGACACCCGTGTTAAAATAAAAACTGTCAGAGCTCAAAACAACAGACCAGCATCATGTGTCAGAGTGGCTTTTGAACTCTTGGAATACGTTCTTAGCACCTGAACATCTCTACTGAATTTTGAAATACTGAGAATTTGTATCCAAAGCGCTGTGAAAGGTAGGATAGACTTTCCAAGTGGAAATAACGGTTAAAGTGCTGGTATATTTGTAAAAAACGCTGTTTAACCAAATTGGAATTCACAATGAATGAGCTTGAGGCTCTGGAAGAAAGTGACTCCAACTCGGCAAATTCACAATGATAACCTAGGTTAATATCTAAGAAAGTGCCTCAAACACTAGGGATACGTCAAAAAAGGCCCTTAGTATCTGTAATGCATTGTTTCATGACATGGAAATCGTGTTCAAAGAAGAAGAACCTAGTATGCTACTGGTTACATTTATAATTCAGGGACAATGAGTTTTCGTTTCTGATTGAAGGCTGGTTAGACCATTAAACCGGAAGTGATGAGGTCACCAAGGGGGAGGGGGCCACGTAGGGGGGCCCAAGTGATCCCAGGTGATAATGATTTGGCCAGGGGACCTGCTAGGAGTGATGACGTCATCGAGGTTAGTTTTGGTGTGAGGGTTAGAGAATTGGGCTTGGGGCTAGGGTTAGGGTTAGATTAAGGGTTGGGGCTAGGTAGGGTTCAGGCTCAGGTTAGGGCTAGGTTTAGGGTTAGGATTTGAGGGTTAGGGTCAGGGTTAGGGTCAGGGTGTAGTAATATTGGGTATTCACAATGAATGAGCTTCAATCACTGGACAAATTGGAGTGTAGCACTGAGAATTTGCATCTCCAGACTAGGGAAATATTTAGTAATGTGCTTCACACACTAGGAATACATATTCCAATAGACTGAATATCTGAACCTCACAATTTTGTCATTGCGAAATGTTGTTCAAACAGCTGAGAACCGAGTGTGACACTGTTAACATTTATTTTTCCGTCAAGAGGAGTTGGCGTTTTCGGAAAATGAGTTGGTGAAACACTGAAAAATTCGTTTTCCTAGAGCTGTAGAACAGTATGAAAGTATTGAGACCAATATGAAATCAAAATGTCAGTTAGGCTAGTTTTCCAAGTAGTGTTTTAATGTGCCTTTACAATGCCAGTATGACACCCGTGCTAAAATAAAAACTCTCAGAGCTCAAAACAACAGACCAGCGGGGTGTGTCAGAGTGGCTCTTGAACTCTTGGAATACCTTTTACCACCGGAACATCTCTACTGAATTTTGAAATACTGAGAATATGTATCCAAAGCGCTGTGAAAGGTAGGATAGACTTTCAAGTGGTAATAACGTTTAAAGAGTTGGTATATTTGTAAAAAACGCTGTTTAACCAAATTGGAATCCACAATGAATGAGCTTGAGGCTCTGGAAGAACGTGACCCCAACTCGGGAAATTCACAATGATAACCAAGGTTAATATCTAAGAAAGTGCCTCAAACACTAGGGATACGTCAAAAAAGGCACTTAATATCTGTAACGCATTGTTTCATGACATGGAAATCGTGTTCAAAGAAGATAGAAGCAAGTTTGCTACTGGTTACATTTATAATTCAGGGACAATGAGTTGTCGTTTTTGATAGAAGGCTGGTTAGGCCATTATACCGGAAGTGATGACGTCACTAAGGGAGAGGGGCCACGTAGGGAGGCCCTAGTGATCCCAGGTGATAATGATTGGGCCCGGGACCTGCTAGGAGTGATGATGTCATCGAGGTTAGTTTTGGTGTGAGGGTTAGAGAATTGGGCTTTGGGACTAGGGTTAGGGTTAGGATAAGGGTTCGGGCTAGGTAGGGTTAAGGCTCAGGTTAGGGCTAGGTTTAGGGTTAGGATTAGAGTGTTAGGGACAGGGTTAGGGTCAGGGTGTAGTAATAAAGGGTATTCACAATGAATGAGCTTCAATCACTGGACAAATTGGAGTGTAGCACTGAGAAGTTTACAACTCCAGACTAGGGAAATATTTAGAAATGTGCTTGACACACTAGGAATACATATTCCAATACACTGAATATCTGAACAGCACAATTTTGTCACTGCGAAATCTTGTTCAAACTGCTGAGAACCGAGTGTGACACTGTTAACATTTATTTTTCCCGTCAAAAGGAGTTGGCGTTTTCGGGAAAAAGAGTTGGTGAAACACTGAAAAATTCATTTTCCTAGAGCTGTAGAACAGTATGAAAGTATTGAGAACAATATGAAATCAAAATGTCAGTTAGGCTATTGTTCCAAGTAGTGTTTTAATGTGCATTTACAATGCCGGTATGACACCCCGTGTTAAAATAAAAACTCTCAGAGCTCAAAACAACTGACCAGCGGGATGTGTCAGAGTGGCTCTTGAACTCTTGGAATACGTTTTACCACCGGAACATCTCTACTGAATTTTGAAATACTGAGAATTTGTATCCAAAGCGCTGTGAAAGGTAGGATAGACTTTCAAGTGGTAAAAACGTTTAAAGAGCTGGTATATTTGTAAAAAACGCTGTTTAACCAAATTGGAATTCACAATGAATGAGCTTGAGGCTCTGGAAGAACGTGACCCCAACTCGGGAAATTCACAATGATAACCTAGGTTAATATCTAAGAAAGTGCCTCAAACACTAGGAATACGTCAAAAAAGGCCCTTAATATCTGTAACGCATTGTTTCATGACATGGAAATCGTGTTCAAAGAAGATAGAACCGAGTTTGCTACTGGTTACATTCATAATTCAGGGACAATGAGTTGTCGTTTTTTGATAGAAGGCTGGTTAGGCCATTAAACCGGAAGTGATGACGTCACAAAGGGAGAGGGGCCACGTAGGGGAGCCCTAGTGATCCCAGGTGATAATGATTTGGCCAGGGGACCTGCTAGGGAGTGATGACGTCATCGAGGTTAGTTTTGGTGTGAGGGTTAGAGAATTGGGCTTGGGGCTAGGGTTAGGGTTAGGATAAGGGTTCGGGCTAGGTAGGGTTCAGGCTCAGGTTAGGGCTAGGTTTAGGGTTAGGATTAGAGGGTTAGGGACAGGGTTAGGGTCACGGTGTGTAGTAATATTGGGTATTCACAATGAATGAGCTTCAATCACTGGACAAATTGGAGTGTAGCACTGAGAATTTACATCTCCAGACTAGGGAAATATTTAGAAATGTGCTTGACACACTAGGAATACATATTCCAATAGACTGAATATCTGAACAGCACAATTTTGTCACTGCGAAATCTTGTTCAAACAGCTGAGAACCGAGTGTGACACTGTTAACATTTATTTTTTCCCGTCAAAAAGGAGTTGGCGTTTTTCGGGAAAATGAGTTGGTGAAACACTGAAAAATTCATTTTCCTAGAGCTGTAGAACAGTATGAAAGTATTGAGAACAATATGAAATCAAAATGTCAGTTAGGCTAGTGTTCCAAGTAGTGTTTTAATGTGCATTTACAATGCCGGTATGACACCCGTGTTAAAATAAAAACTCTCAGAGCTCAAAACAACAGACCAGCGGGATGTGTCAGAGTGGCTCTTGAACTCTTGGAATACGTTTTAGCACCGGAACATCTCTACTGAATTTTGAAATACTGAGAATTTGTATCCCAAAGCGCTGTGAAAGGTCGGATAGACTTTCAAGTGGTAAAAACGTTTAAAGAGCTGGTATATTTGTAAAAAACGCTGTTTAACCAAATTGGAATTCACAATGAATGAGCTTGAGGCTCTGGAAGAAAGTGACTCCAACTCGGGAAATTCACAATGATAACCTAGGTTAATATCTAAGAAAGTGCCTCAAACACTAGGAATACGTCAAAAAAGGCCCTTAATATCTGTAACGCATTGTTTCATGACCTGGAAATCGTGTTCAAAGAAGATAGAAGCGAGTTTGTTACTGGTTACATTCATAATTCAGGGACAATGAGTTGGCGTTTTTGATAGAAAGTTGGTTAGGCCATTAAGTCGGAAGTGATGACGTCACCAAGGGAGAGTAGGCCAGTAGGGAGGCCCTAGTGATCCCAGGTGATAATGATTTGGCCAGTTAGGGACCTGCTAGGAGTGATGATGTCATCGAGTTTAGTTTCTGGTGTTAGGGTTAGAGAATTGGGGTTTGGGCTAGGGTTACCATTAGGATAAGGGTTCGGCTAGCTAGGGTTCAGGCTCAGGTTAGGGCTAGGTTTTAGGGTTAGGATTAGAGGGTTAGGGACAGGGTTAGGGTCACGGTGTAGTAATATTGGGTATTCACAATGCATGAGCTGCAATCACTGGACAAATGGAGTGTAGCACTCAGAAATTTACAACTCCAGACTAGGGAAATATTTAGAAATGTGCTTTGACACACTAGGAATACATATTCCAATAGACTGAATATCTGAACAGCACAATTTTGGCACTGCGAAATCTTGTTCAAACAGCTGAGAACCGAGTGTGACACTGTTAACATTTATTTTTTGCCCGTCAAAAGGAGTTGGGGTTTTTCGGGAAAATGAGTTGGTGAAACACTGAAAAATTCATTTTCCTAGAGCTGTAGAACAGTATGAAAGTATTGAGAACAATATGAAATCAAAATGTCAGTTAGGCTAGTGTTCCAAGTAGTGTTTTAATGTGCATTTACAATGCCGGTATGACACCAGTGTTAAAATAAAAACTCTCAGAGCTCAAAACAACAGACCAGCGGGATGTGTCAGAGTGGCTCTTGAACTCTTGGAATACGTTTTAGCACCGGAACATCTGTACTGAATTTTGAAATACTGAGAATTTGTATCCAAAGCACTGTGAAAGGTAGGATAGACTTTCAAGTGGTAAAAACGTTTAAAGAGCTGGTAAATTTGTAAAAAATGCTGTTTAACCAAATTGGAATTCACAATGAATGAGCTTGAGGCTCTGGAAGAAAGTGACTCCAACTCGGTGAATGAGTTGCAATCACTGGACAAATGGGAGTGTAGCACTCAGAATTTACAACTCCAGACTAGGGAAATATTTAGAAATGTGCTTGACACACTAGGAATACATATTCCAATAGACTGAATATCTGAACAGCACAATTTTGGCACTGCGAAATCTTGTTCAAACAGCTGAGAACCGAGTGTGACACTGTTAACATTTATTTTTCCGTCAAGAGGAGATGGCTTTTTCGGGAAAATGAGTTGGTGAAACACTGAAAAATTCATTTTCCTAGAGCTGTAGAACAGTATGAAAGTATTGAGAACAATATGAAATCACAATGTCAGTTAGGCTAGTGTTCCAAGTAGTGTTTTAATGTGCATTTACAATGCCGGTATGACACCCGTGTTAAAATAAAAACTCTCAGAGCTCAAAACAACAGACCAGCGGGATGTGTCAGAGTGGCTCTTGAACTCTTGGAATACGTTTTAGCACCGGAACATCTCTACTGAATTTTGAAATACTGAGAATTTGTATCCAAAGCGCTGTGAAAGGTCGGATAGACTTTCAAGTGGTAAAAACGTTTAAAGAGCTGGTATATTTGTAAAAAACGCTGTTTAACCAAATTGGAATTCACAATGAATGAGCTTGAGGCTCTGGAAGAAAGTGACTCAAACTCGGGAAATTCACAATGATAACCTAGGTTAATATCTAAGAAAGTGCCTCAAACACTAGGAATACGTCAAAAAAGGCCCTTAATATCTGTAACGCATTGTTTCATGACATGGAAATCGTGTTCAAAGAACATAGAAGCGAGTTTGTTACTGGTTACATTCATAATTCAGGGACAATGAGTTGGCGTTTTTGATAGAAAGTTGGTTAGGTCATTAAGTCGGAAGTGATGACGTCACCAAGGGGTAGAGGCCACCTAGGGAGGCCCTAGTGATCCCAGGTGATAATGATTTGGCCAGGGGACCTGCTAGGAGTGATGATGTCATCGAGTTTACTTCTGGTGTTAGGGTTAGAGAATTGGGGTTTGGGCTAGGGTTACCATTAGGATAAGGGTTCGGCTAGCTAGGGTTCAGGCTCAGGTTAGGACTAGGTTTAGGGTTAGGATTAGAGGGTTAGGGACAGGGTTAGGGTCACGGTGTAGTAACATTGGGTATTCACAATGCATGAGCTGCAATCACTGGACAAATGGGAGTGTAGCACTCAGAATTTACAACTCCAGACTAGGGAAATATTTAGAAATGTGCTTGACACACTAGGAATACATATTCCAATAGACTGAATATCTGAACAGCACAATTTTGGCACTGCGAAATCTTGTTCAAACAGCTGAGAACCGAGTGTGACACTGTTAACATTTATTTTTTGCCGTCAAAAGGAGTTGGCTTTTTTTCGGGAAAATGAGTTGGTGAAACACTGAAAAATTCATTTTCCCAGAGCTGTAGAACAGTATGAAAGTATTGAGAACAATATGAAATCAAAATGTCAGTTAGGCTAGTGTTCCAAGTAGTGTTTTTTAATGTGCATTTACAATGCCGGTATGACACCAGTGTTAAAATAAAAACTCTCAGAGCTCAAAACAACAGACCAGCGGGATGTGTCAGAGTGGCTCTTGAACTCTTGGAATACGTTTTAGCACCGGAACATCTCTACTGAATTTTGAAATACTGAGAATTTGTATCCAAAGCGCTGTGAAAGGTAGGATAGACTTTCAAGTGGTAAAAACGTTTAAAGAGCTGGTATATTTGTAAAAAACGCTGTTTAACCAAATTGGAATTCACAATGAATGAGCTTGAGGCTCTGGAAGAAAGTGACTCCAACTCGGGAAATTCACAATGATAACCTAGGTTAATATCTAAGAAAGTGCCTCAAACACTAGGAATACGTCAAAAAAGGCCCTTAATATCTGTAACGCATTGTTTCATGACATGGAAATCGTGTTCAAAGAACATAGAAGCGAGTTTGTTACTGGTTACATTCATAATTCAGGGACAATGAGTTGGCGTTTTTGATAGAAAGTTGGTTAGGTCATTAAGTCGGAAGTGATGACGTCACCAAGGGGTAGAGGCCACCTAGGGAGGCCCTAGTGATCCCAGGTGATAATGATTTGGCCAGGGGACCTGCTAGGAGTGTGATGATGTCATCGAGTTTACTTCTGGTGTTAGGGTTAGAGAATTGGGGTTTGGGCTAGGGTTACCATTAGGATAAGGGTTCGGCTAGCTAGGGTTCAGGCTCAGGTTAGGACTAGGTTTAGGGTTAGGATTAGAGGGTTAGGGACAGGGTTAGGGTCACGGTGTAGTAACATTGGGTATTCACAATGCATGAGCTGCAATCACTGGACAAATGGGAGTGTAGCACTCAGAATTTACAACTCCAGACTAGGGAAATATTTAGAAATGTGCTTGACACACTAGGAATACATATTCCAATAGACTGAATATCTGAACAGCACAAATTTTTGCACTGCGAAATCTTGTTCAAACAGCTGAGAACCGAGTGTGACACTTTAACATTTTATTTTTGCCGTCAAAAGGAGTTGGTTTTTTCGGGAAAATGAGTTGGTGAAACACTGAAAAAATTCATTTTCCTAGAGCTGTAGAACAGTATGAAAGTATTGAGAACAATATGAAATCAAAATGTCAGTTAGGCTAGTGTTCCAAGTAGTGTTTTAATGTGCATTTACAATGCCGGTATGACACCCGTGTTAAAATAAAAACTCTCAGAGCTCAAAACAACAGACCAGCGGGATGTGTCAGAGTGGCTCTTGAACTCTTGGAATACGTTTTAGCACCGGAACATCTCTACTGAATTTTGAAATACTGAGAATTTGTATCCAAAGCGCTGTGAAAGGTCGGATAGACTTTCAAGTGGTAAAAACGTTTAAAGAGCTGGTATATTTGTAAAAAACGCTGTTTAACCAAATTGGAATTCACAATGAATGAGCTTGAGGCTCTGGAAGAAAGTGACTCCAACTCGGGAAATTCAACAATGATAACCTAGGTGTAATATCTAAGAAAGTGCCTCAAACACTAGGAATACGTCAAAAAAAGGCCCTTAATATCTGTAACGCATTGTTTCATGACACTGGAAATCGTGTTCAAAGAACATAGAAGCGAGTTTGTTACTGGTTACATTCATAATTCAGGGACAATGAGTTGTCGTTTTTGAGTTAGAAACACTGAAAAATTATTTTCATGTAGAACAGTATGAAAGTGATGACGTCACCATGAAATCACAATGCCAGTTAGGGAGGTTCCCCTAGTGATTTAATGTGATTTACAATGATTTGGCACCAGTGTTAAAATAAAAACTCTCAGTGATGATGTCATCGACCAGCGGGATGTGTCAGAGTGGTGTTGAACTCTTGGTTATACGAATTTAGGGAACATCTTACTGAATTTTGAAATTAGAATTAGGATCCAAAGCACTGTGAAAGCTAGCTAGGACTTTCAAGTGCTCAGGTTAGGCTGGTATATTTTAGGGTTACGCTGTTTAAGAAATTTATTCACATGGGTTAGGGTCAGGGTGTGTAAAGAAAGGGTATTCACAATGCATGAGCTGCAATCACTGGACAAATGGGAGTGTAGCACTCAGAATTTACAACTCCAGACTAGGGAAATATTTAGAAATGTGCTTGACACACTAGGAATACATATTCCAATAGACTGAATATCTGAACAGCACAATTTTGGCACTGCGAAATCTTGTTCAAACAGCTGAGAACCGAGTGTGACACTGTTAACATTTATTTTTCCGTCAAGAGGAGATGGCTTTTTCGGGAAAATGAGTTGGTGAAACACTGAAAAATTCATTTTCCTAGAGCTGTAGAACAGTATGAAAGTATTGAGAACAATATGAAATCAAAATGTCAGTTAGGCTAGTGTTCCAAGTAGTGTTTTAATGTGCATTTACAATGCCGGTATGACACCAGTGTTAAAATAAAAACTCTCAGAGCTCAAAACAACAGACCAGCGGGATGTGTCAGAGTGGCTCTTGAACTCTTGGAATACGTTTTAGCACCGGAACATCTGTACTGAATTTTGAAATACTGAGAATTTGTATCCAAAGCGCTGTGAAAGGTAGGATAGATTTTCAAGTGGTAAAAACGTTTAAAGAGCTGGTATATTTGTAAAAAACGCTGTTTAACCAAATTGGAATTCACAATGAATGAGCTTGAGGTTCTGGAAGAAAATGACTCCAACTCAGGAAATTCACAATGATAACCTAGGTGAATATATAAGAAAGTACTTGAAACACTAGGAATACGTCCAAAAAGGCCCTTAATATCTGTAACGCATTGTTTCATGACCTGGAAATCGTGCTCAAAGAAGATAGAAGCGAGTTTGGTACTGGTTACATTCATAATTCAGGGACAATGAGTTGGCGTTTTTGATAGAAAGTTGGTTAGGTCATTAAGCCGGAAGTGATGACGTCACCAAGGGGAGGGGCCAAGTAGGGAGGCCCAAGTCATCCCAGGTGATAATGATTTGGCCAGAGGACCTGCTATGAGTGATGATGTCATCGAGTTTACTTCTGGTGTTAGGGTTAGAGAATTGGGGTTTGGGCTAGGGTTAGGTTTAGGATAAGGGTTCGGGCTAGTTGGGTTCAGGCTCAGGTTAGGGCTAGGTTTAGGGTTAGGATTAGAGGGTTAGGGACAGGGTTAGGGTCACGGTGTAATAATATTGGGTATTCACAATGAATGAGCTTTAATCACTGGACCAATTGGAGTGTAGCACTGAAAATTTACAACTCCAGACTAGGGAAATAGTTAGAAATGTGCTTGACACACTAGGAATACATATTCCAATACACTGAATATCTGAACAGCACAATTTTGTCACTGCGAAATCTTGTTCAAACAGCTGAGATCCGAGTGTGACACTGTTAACATTTATTTTTCTCGTGAAAAGCAGTTGGCGTTTTCGGGAAATGAGTTGGTGAAACATGGAAAAATTCATTTTCCTAGAGCTGTAGAACAGTATGAAAGTATTGAGAACAATATGTAATCAAAATGTCAGTTAGGCTAGTGTTTTAAGTAGTGTTTTAATGTGCAATTACCATTCCGGTATGACACCGTGTTAAAATAAAAACTCTCAGAGCTCAAAACAACAGACCAGCGGGATGTTTCAGAGTGGCTCTTGAACTCTTGGAATACGTTTTACCACCGGAACACCTCTACTGAATTTTGAAATACTGAGAATTTGTATCCAAAGCGCTGTGAAAGGTAGGATAGACTTTCAAGTGGTAATAACAGTTTAAGTTCTGGTATATTTGTAAAAACACTAACCAAATTGGAATTCACAATGAAGTAGCCTGAGGCTCTGGAAGAAAGTGACTCCAACTTGGCCAATTCACAATGATAACCTAGGTTAATATCTAAGAAAGTGCCTCAAACACTAGGGATACGTCAAAAAAGGCCCTTAATATCTGTAACGCATTGTTTCATGACATGGAAATCGTGTTCAAAGAAGATAGAACCTAGTTTGCTACTGGTTACATTTATAATTCAGGGACAATGAGTTGTCGTTTCTGATCAAGGCTGGTTAGGCCATTAAACCGGAAGTGATGACGTCACCAAGGGGGAGGGGCCACGTAGGGATACCCTAGTGATCCCTGGTGATAATGATTTGGCCAGGGGACCTGCTAGGAGTGATGATGTCATCGAGGAGGTTAGTTTGGTGTGTTAAGGTTAGAGAATTGGAGTTCGGGTTGTGGTTGTGGTTAGGGTTAGGATAAGGGTTCGGGCTAGCTAGGGTTCAGGCTCAGGTTAGGGGTAGGTTTAGGGTTAGGATTAGAGGGTTAGAGACAGGGTTAGGGTCACGGTGTAGTAATATTGGGTATTTACAATGAATGAGCTTCAATTACTGGACAAATCGGAGTGTAGCACTGAGAATTTACAACTCCAGAGGTAAAAATGGTTAAAGTGCTGGTGTATTTGAACAAAACGTTGTTGAACCAAATTGGATTCCACAATGAAGGTGCTTGAGTCACTGGAAGAAAGTGACTCCAACTCTGGAAATTCACAATGATAACCAAGGTTAATATCTAAGAAAATGTTTCAAACACTAGGAATACGTGAACAAAGGTCCTTAATATCTGTAACACATTTTTTCATGACAAAGAAATCATGTTCAAAGAACATAGAACCGAGTTAGATACTGGTTACATTTATAATTCATGGACAATGAGTAGGCGTTTTTGAAAGAAGCCTGGTTAGGCCATGAAACCGGAAGCGATGACGTCACCAAGGGGTAGGGGTCACGTGGGCAGGCTCAAGTCATCCCAGGTGATAATGATTTGGCCAGGGTACCTGCTGGGAGTGATGACGTCATCGAGTTTAGTGCTGGTGTTAGGGTTAGAGAATTGGCGTTCAGGCTAGGATTAGGGTTAGGATAAGGGTTCGGGATAGCTAGGGTTCATGCTCAGGTTAGGGCTAGTTTTAGGGTTAGGTTTAGAGGGTTAGGGTCAGGGTTAGGGTCACGGTGTAGTAACATTGGTTATTCACAATGAATGAGCTTCAATCACTGCACAAATTGGAGTGTAGCACTGAGAATTTACAACTCCAGACTAGGGAAATATTTAGAAATGTGCTTCACACACTAGCAATACATATTCCAATATACTGAATATCTGAAGAGCACAATTTTCTCACTGGGAAATCTCGTTCAAACAGCTGAGAACCGAGTGTGACACTGTTTACATTTATTTTTCCCATCAAAAGGAGTTGGCGTTTTCGTTTAAAGGAGTGGTGAAACACTGAATAATTCATTTTCCTAGAGCTATAGAATAGTATGAAAGTATTGGGAACACTATGAAATCAAAATGTTAGTTAGGCTAGTGTTCCAAGTGGTGTTTTAATGTACCTTTAAAAAGCCGTTTTGACACCCGTGGTAAAATGAAAACTCTCAGAGCTCAAAACAACAGACTAGGGGGTTGTGTCAGAGTGTCTCTAGAAACTCGTGGAATACGATTTAGAACTGGAACATCTCTACTGAATGTTGAAATACTGAGAATTTGTAACCAAAGCGCTGTGAAAGGTAGGTTAGTCTCTCAAGTGGTAATAATGGCTAAAGTGCTGGTGTATTTGTACAAAACGCTGTTGAACCAAATTGGAATTCACAATGAAGGAGCTTGAGACACTGGAAGAAAGTGACTCCAACTCGGGAAATTCACAATTATAACCTAGGTTAATATCTAAGAAAGTGCTTCAAACACTAGGGATACGTGAATAAAGGGCCTTAATATCTGTAACACATTTTTTCATGACAAGGAAATCATGTTCAAAGAACATAGAACCGAGTTGGGTACTAGTTACATTTATAATTCAGGGACAATGAGTTGGCGTTTTTGAAAGAAGCCTGGTTAGGCCATGAAACCAGAAGTGATGATGTCACCAAGGGGGAGGGGCCACGTGGGCAGGCTCAAGTGATCCCAGGTGATAATGATTTGGCCTGGGGACCTGCTGGGAGTGATGACGTCATCGAGGTTAGTGCTGGTGTTAGGGTTAGAGTATTGGTTTTCGGGCCAGGATAAGCCTTTGCCTTTGTCTTTGCCTTGGCCCTGCCCTTGGCCTTGGCGTTGGCCTTGGCGTTGGCCTCGGCCTTGGCCTTTGCCTTACCCTTGCCTTGCCTGTGCCTTGCCTTTGCCTTGCCTTACCTTGCCTTTCCATTTGCATACTCACTCTGATTGGCTATGGGCATAGTGAAGGTATGGTCAATTTACATGTTTGTCTATTATTAGGTAGGACAAGGAATTATACAGGAGAATTTGTGCCACCTTTGGTAGGAATAACCAAATATTTATTAAAATGGACACATTGACGGTGATATATCAATGATAAGAATATGTGTCAGAGCCCTTACTGGTTTGGCTCAGTGGATACCGAGACTGTCTGCAGACTAAAGTGTCCCAGGTTCAATTCTGGTCAAGGGCATGTAGCTTGGTTGTGGGCACACTGCAAGTAGAAGTTGTGCAGGAGACTGCTGATTGATGTATGTAACTCTCTACACCTCACTTCCGCTCTGTACAATCAATAATACATATGTATATATATATTTTTTAAAAGAATATCTATCAGAAAAAAAGATGCATTATTTTTTAATTACTTTATTGATTAAGGTATCACATATTTGTCATCAACACCCACCATAAAGATGCATTATTAATGTAACTTAATCTCCAAGTATTTCTGAAACATAAATTAAAGCACAAAAATACTTAGAAAAATAAAGTTCTCTATGAAAATGGAATGTAAATCCATGGAAACTAGGAAATCTGTGAAGAACAGGGACAGATTAAAAGAGGTCATGAACCAATTACGCAGACAGATATGGTCAGCATTATGAATGTGTAATGATGGCTTCAGTTTCATGCACACGTCAAGATTTATGAAACACTATAGTCAACACATGTAATTTTCTCATTGCAGTTTTTATCAATGGTCCAAGAGAAAACAAATATAAGTTCAGCTATTCTGGAAGAACAGGTTTGGTAACTCTATATTCAATCCCCCTACTTATGCCCTCTCTGGTGAGCATCTCATCTCAATGACAGAAAATGTAACAAACAATGAAGAACTTTCACCCAAACCAAAAAAAGCCACATCTCTGGACTAAAGACAGCCTTTGTCTCCATGTTTTCCCCTGTATGAAGTCTCTGATGTTTACGAAGGGCAGTGCCATGGGTAAAAGATTTCCCACATTCACTGCATTGATAAGGCTTTTCTCCAGTGTGAACTCTCTGATGATATTGGAGACCACTGCTACATGTAAAACATTTTCCACATTCACTGCAGTGATAAGGCTTTTCTCCATTGTGAACTCTCTGATGATATTGGAGAGCATTGCACCCTTTAAAAGATTTTCCACATTCACTGAATTTATAAGGCGTTTCCCCTGTATGAAGTGTGTGATGATTACGAAGGGCAATGCGATAGGTAAAGGATTTTCCCACATTCACTGCATTGATAAGGTTTTTCTCCAGTGTGAATTCTCTGATGATAATGAAGGGTAGTGCTCTGAGTAAAAGATTTTCCACATTCACTGCATTTATAAGGCTTCTCTCCTGTATGAACTCTCTGATGACTACGAAGGCTAGTATTCTGGGTAAAAGATTTCCCACATTCACTACATTTATAAGGCTTTTCTCCCGGATGAACTCTGATGATGACAAAAATTACTGCTAGTGCTGTAAGCTTTCCCACATTCACTACATTTATAAGGCTTTTCTCCCATATGAACTCCCTGATGTTGATGAAGGATGCGTTTAGAGGTAAAACATTTTCCACATTCACTGCATTGATAAGGCTTTTCTCCTGTATGAAGTCTCTGATGACAATAAAGATGACTGCTAGTGATGTAAGCTTTCCCACATTCACTACATTTATAAGGCTTTTCTCCAGTGTGAACTCTCCGATGACAATGATGAATACTGTTACTGGTAAAAGATTCCCCCACACTCATTGTACTCAGGAGGCCTTTCTCCTGTGTGAAGTCTATGCTCATAATGGAGGACACTGCTACCGGTAAAAGTTTTTCCACATTCACTGACCTCATAAGGCCTTTCTCCAGTGTGCAAAGCTTTGTGATTACCTAGGCTGTTACTACTGCTAAAAGCTTTCCCAAATTCACTACACTGAGAAGGCCTTTCTCCATTGTGACCTTGCTGTTGATAATGAAAGCTAGAATATTTGGTAACATTTTTCCCACATTCACAGCTATCAAAACACTGACTTCCAACATAGACACCTTTTTCCAAAATAAACATGTGGGTAAAACTAATGTCTTCCTTACATTCTTTTCTAGTGTAATCATTTTTTTTCGCCTTTGAAACGTCATCCCACACGTCAAAATTGCAGTTGGACTGTCCCTGGTCTGAGTACCCTTTAGGTGGAGATGTCCTGACCAGTTAAAGACACCATGCCCAACCTCCCCACATGTGAAATGATTCTGTGATACATTGAAATTGCAGCTGTTTGCAAATGAGATCCTGTCCACACCTGTATTGAAAGTGTCTCTCACGTGCTGTTGGTGAAATTTTACACAGCAGTAAAACGGTTTTGCACATGCGCCACACCTCAACAGTATCTGTCCGTGTTGTGTTCTCTGCAGATCAGTCAAGTGGAAAATGTTTCTCAAGACGAGCCCACAACTCTCACAGGGGTGGCTCTTCTGGGAAGACAAGGCTACTTTGGGATTCCTTGCTTGTGACACTCTTACAGAAACCTTCTGTTCAGTCGGGGTCTCAACTTTCTCTGCTCCACAGCAGCAACCTGAACAAAAGGAAAATCTGGTGAAGTACATGTTGATGTTATGAAATCACAGTATCTTTACCATAAATATTTATCAGTTTTGACTAGAGAGATTTTCTAGACAAGTGAAGTAGACTCTGAGGAAATCGCTCTTAAAGTACATAACGTGGTCAGTCAACAATGAAAATATCACCACTGGAAGGACAGAACCACAGGATGGGATACAAAGAGGAGAAGAATTCTCTACTCATTGTTCCTGCACAAAGGCTTTTTTGAGGACCTTACCTGCTGGCCATGTGAGTCCGTATAGAATCATTTGAAGGTGCTCATACCCATAAACATTAATTGTATTAGAGCACACGAGGTTCAACGTCAATATAATAATACTTGTGCACTCCAATGTGGTGCAGGCACGGTCCAACGTTGGTTTGCAGTAAAGAGAGACCTGTGAAAGAGGCAAAGGTGCAAAGTCCAGAGAGGTTAAGGTTATCCGTGGGCTGGAAATCGGAGTAGAAATGATTACTATTCAACCTGTGTCGTTGGCAAAGTATGAATAATAACCCAAAACAAGGGTAAGGACCCTGGGTAAGGACTGGGCAACAGTAAGAAAACACTGATGAATAAAATGAGTTTCTAGTTATGAATGTAACAAAGGTCAGGCGTGAAAGCTTCCCCAACGACCCTTCACCAAGGCAAGACCGGCTGTGGGTCCACTGTGTCATTCATAAAGTCACATTTCTTCTGTGATGCACAAATGATTCTTCCCCTTAAAGCCCATTTGAGCCATTGCATGGGATAAATTATGCGAATCTTCAAAGAAAAAAAACAGAAAAGATGGATGATCAACGCTGTGGTAGAACAACAAAGGACAAATGAGATCACAGGCAAAAGACCTATGTGAGTGACATCAGAAAATTGGCAGGAGCAGAAATATGAGCATCTCCCCCCATCCCAGTGTAAGTAGTCAGCTATGCATGAACAAAGAAGCCCACAGGAAATGGGAATCAGGGTACCACGGAGACAAACAGTATTACAGACACAAATAAAGGAGAACTGTACAGAAAGGATGACTGGAAAGATTGGGTGAACAAACATACATGAAGACACCCACAGTCAAAAACAAGGGTCCTCCAGCAGCCTCTGTGCTTCTGCTATCATTGGCCATAGTGGCTTCTTCAAAAAATACTGGAAATCATTGTGTTTAAAGCCACAGACTGCCTTGGCCAGTATTGCTCAGTTGGTTGGAGCATCGTCCTGTATAACAAAGCGACTAGGATTCAATTTCCAGGCAAGGCACATATCAGTATGCGGGTTCCATTTCCAGTTAGTTTGTGTGCAGAAGGCAGCTGATTGATGTTTTCCCCTCACACTGATGTTTTCTCTCTCTCTCTCTCTCTCTCTCTCTCTCTCTCTCTCTCTCTCTCTCTCTCTCTCTCCTCCCTCTTTATCTGAAACCAATATTAAACAAAGAAATAAGAACTTCAAGGTAGCCATAGCCGGTTTGGCTCAGTGGATAGAGCATCAGACTGCAAACTAAAAGGTCCCAGGTTCTTTCCCAGTCAAGGGCACATGCCCAGGTTGTGGACTCGATCCCGGGGTGGGGGTGGTAGGGGGGGGCGGGACCTTGCAGGAAGCAGCCAATCCATGATTTTCTATCATCATTGATTTTTCTATCTCTCTCTCACTCTGCCTTCCTCTCTGAAATCAATAAATATATATATATATATATATATATATATATATATATATATATATATATATATATATATATTTTCAAGTACCCAAACACAAAATAAAACTCAAAAAAGTTTAGAGACAAAGTAAATAAAAAGACCACTTACCAAAATTCATTTACAAAATTCAGAAAATGCCATTCTAAGAGGACTTTTCATAGGGTTAAATGCTTATGAAAACAGACCTCAAAAAACCTAACCTACCATCTCAGGAATCTAGAAACACAACAAGAATGTAAACCCAAAGTTTGCAAAGGAAGGAAACAACAAATATTTGAACAAGCATCAATAAAAGGGAGATAAGATAAAATAAAAGGATACCTGATGGGGGTATTTTTTAAAAAAAAACAACAAAAGTTGGCAAACCTGGAGCTAGACTAAAGCAAAAAACAAACAAAAAAAAACAAGCTTCAAAGAAATGAAAAAAGAAATGACAGTTAAGACAATGCACCTCACATTTATGAACCACAAAACATCATAAGAGATGTTAATGTTAGGAAATGAAATGACCCTCCATAGAGAAATTTGTCAAGATCCTATTTGAGCTTCTGAAATTTATAAACAGATTCAGAGCCCTGTCCAGGTGGCTCAGTTGTTGAGTATGTGGTCCCGATGCACCATAGTTGTGGGTTCCATCCCCCATCAGGGCACATGTAGGGGAGAATCAATGAATGCATAGATGGGGTAGAACAGCACATCAATGTTTCCCTCTCTTTCTCTGTCTCCCTTCCTGTCTCTAAAATCAATAAATAAAGGCTGCCCAGTACAGGTCAGTGATTGAGCATCGGCCCATAACCTAGGACATTACAATTCCATTCCTTGTCAGGGCACATGCACAGGTTTTGGGTTCACTCTCCAGTGGGGGGCATACAGGAGGTAGCTGATCAATGACTCTCTTTTACTATTCATGTTTCTATGTCTCTCTCCTTCTCTTCCTCTCTGAAATCAATAAAAATATATTTTAAAAATAAAGAATTTAAAGAATAAAAATAAGAACCCTGGCCCATGTCGCTCAGTGCTGAGAGTGCCTGCCTGTATACTGGAAGGTCACGGGTTCGATTCCTAGTAAAGTGCAGGGACGTGGATTTCAGGTCTGATCCCCCCTCTTAGTGGTAGCACATGAGGGAGGCAACTAAATGATGTTTTTCTCTCTCTCTCTTTCTCTCATCTCTCCTCTCTCTCCCTAAGAAAAAAAAAATCAGTGGAAAAAATATTCTCACTCTTCGGGTGAAGATAAAAGAAGAATAAGGAATGAAATTCAGAAAAGTTACGGAAGAGGACATTCAAGATGGCGGTATAGGCAAAGGCCTGTACTCGCTGCCTCCCACAACCCCATCAAAATTAAAACTAAAATACAGAACAACCATCAGCCAGAACCTCTGGAAAGCTGGCTGAAAGAAGTGTTATGACTAGAGAAGTAAAGAAGACAGCACACGGAGACTGGTAGGAGGTGCGGAGGCACAGAAGGTGCAGGTCCTGTACCCATGTGGGCCACTTCTTTAATTGGGAGCGAGGTCGTCTCTGCAGAGGTCACCTGGAGGAACAAGGGGTCCCAATCCCACAGAAGATGCCCAGCCCAGGGTCCCAGAGCTGGGGAGAAGACCCTACTGGCAGTAAGAACTACGGGCTGTAAAAACCAGTGCATATTGGGGCTCAGTGACACAGAGGCTGCAGGTGACCCCAGTAGCCTCTCTTACAATGCCAGCACCACAAACTGAATTTACAAGCTCCCGCTTCCTCTGAATTACACTGCTGGACAAACCTCGGAAGGGGGGAAGGCGGGGGACCCAGACAATTATGAAGAGAAAATGGACTGGCATCGGGGATGGAACTTGAGGGCGGCTTTCTACCAGATGGAGGTGGTCACAGCAGTCATTACACCTATGCTGGGACATTCTGGGTCCCAGGGCTGACTGGCAGCCATTTCTGTTTGCTTCGCCCTGGTGTTTCCCTGAGACCACACCAAAACCCACTTTACAAGCCACCCAAGCTGTGTGCTGCAGCTTTTGTATACGAATGGCCTGTCCTTGCTCAGGCTAAAATCTGTCAAACAAGTTGCAGTTGGGTCAGGAAGTTCCAAAACTATCAATAAAGCCCAAGACCTGGCACCAGCACTAGCCTTCCTTGCTTCACAGCTGGACCTTGTCGGGGCCCTTCCAAACCCAATACAAAGAGGAGATTCTGCAGATTTCTCTGTAGATCCTGCTGGGTGGCCCTAGTCAGTGGCTGACTTTACACCTCCCTAGAGACCCAAGAGCCAGCGTACCCAGTGGGCAGTGTCATACCATACCAGCTTACAAACCTTTACATCCATAAGCAACACACTCAAGGAGCAGACTCACTGAGCACCAAAGCCCCACTGAAGCAAGTCCTGCTCCACAGGGGTGTCTCCTGCACAGCAGCGCTCCCACTGTATTCACAGTAGTCCCCCCGTAGATGCTAAAATCCTCAACAAAATTCTAGCAAATCGGACCCAGAATTACATTAGAAAGATCATACACCATGACCAAGTGAGATTTATTCTGGGGATGCAAGGATGGTACAATATCCACTAATCCATAAACATGATACATCACATAAACAATTTAAAAGACAAAAAATTATATAATCATATCAACTGATGCAGAAAGAGCATTTGACAAAATCCAACACCCTTTCTTGATAAAAACTCACAGCAAAGTGGGAGTACAGGGATCATACCTCAACATAAATAAAGCGTTATATAAGAAACCTACAGCCAACATTATACTCAGTGGTCCAAAACTAAACCCATTTCCCCTAAGAACAGGAACAAGACAGGAATGCCCACTTTCACCACACCTGTTTGACATAGTATTGGAAGTGCTAGCCATAGTGATCTGACAAGAAGAAGAAATGAAAGGCATCCAAATTGGAAAAGAAGTAAAAGTAGTATAAATGAAAGACAGGACATTACACCTGACATTGAAGCACAATGGTGCATAAGAATTGTTGACAAATGACATGAAATTACATGGAGAAAACTGTAAAGAACTTGTTATGCCCAGATTTCATGATCCCCAGAGACCACCAGGGAGCAGCCGAGCCCAATGCAAAAGCAAAAGAACCTTTATTCGTGCTAGCATGAACTCCCGTCTCCAACAGTCACTGGCGCAGCAGCGGGAGAGAGAGAGAGAGAGGCTTGGGAGAACAAAGGCTTTATAGGGGGTCCAAAGCAGTGGGCAGGGGGGACGTTCGTGGCCCCCATCAATTGGTCAGGGGGCAGGATCAGGGGTCTGCTTATGCAGGGGTACTGTGAAGTTTGCCTAATTTGGACTGAGTCCACTTCTCTGCATTCCTATTGGCAGGTTTGTGCAACTGTTACATTCTCGTGGTTTACAGGGAAGGGCAGCAAGAAGAGTTGCAGAACGGCGGGTACAGAACAAAAGAAACATTATAAAAGTAACAAAAAGAACTTCATGGAGTCAACCTAGTTTAGCTCTATCATTCCCCCCTTGTCATGAGACTTACAGGCCCAATCATGGGTCGGTTGGTACTCCCATTTCTTCTTCCGTTGGTAGATGCTTATACCGAGTGTGTAGCACCATCATCTGTACGACCCCTACTCATTCCTTGATGAACCAAACTAATCTATTGATGATGTAGGGGCCAAAGGTCAGCAGCAGGAGTAGGATTATAAGGGGCCCAATAAGGGCGGAGACGAGGGTGGTTAACCAGGGCAAACACAGAAGTACAGGGTTCGGAGAGCCTTTGGATCATTATACCCTCCGAAGAATGCGGGGGAGTACCGGATGTCAGGAAAGAAAGTCTGGAGGTCTACCTGGAGTTCTGGAAATCACGTGTCTCTAGGGTGTAACTGGGAAGTCTGATTAAGTATAGTTCCTGAGCTTGTGTCTATGATCTGCCAGGTGATGTTGAAGCGGGTGTGAGGACTCCCGGTGGTGGGAGTGGCCGCAAGCAGGGTTACCAGCATCAGGCAGGTTGAGAACGTCGCAGCTTGAGCGTGAGCGGGTTGCATTGGTCTCGACTAGTGCTCCACTGGGCGATGAAGTCTTCCCGGATCGCTGAGGGGTCTGCTGGCCGAACGTGGGTGTGATGGACCCAGGTCGCGACACCGTCTACTTTGAGAGCGGTGGGGGTCGTCAGCACCACGACATAGGGACCCTTCCAACGTGGCTCAAGGGTCTCCCAGTGGTGTCTCTTGACATAGACCCAGTCCCCGGGCTTATGCTAATGAGGAGTCAGGGCTGGGCCAGTCTCATAGATAGCTCGGAGAGGTGCAGCCAAATGTCCTCGTGCGCCCTCTGGAGCCCTCTCAAGGAAAGAAACAGTTCTTGACTTTCAAATTCTGCAAGAAATTTGGCTTTAAGGTTAGAGATAATAGGGGGTGGCCGGCCGAACATGATCTCATAAGGAGTAAAACCCAGGGTGTAGGGGGAGTTCCTAACCCGATAAAGGGCATATGGAAGGAGCGCCACCCAGTCCCCCCGCCAGTCTCCATGGTCAATTTGGTAAGGGTCTCTTTTAGAGTTCTATTTATTCTCTCTACCTGCCCTGAGCTTTGGGGCCTATAAGCACAATGTAATTTCCAATTTGCCCCAATGGCCTTGGCCACTGCCTGCGTTACCTGAGAGACAAAGGCTGGTCCATTGTTCGACCCTATCTCAGCGGGAAAACCGTACCTGGGCGAGATGTCTTCCAGCAGCTTCTTAGCTACCGTCTAAGCTGTTTCATGCTTAGTTGGGTATGCTTCTACCCGTCCAGAGAAGGTATCTACAAATACTAAAAGATATTTATAGCCATACTTTCCTGGTTTAACCTCAGTGAAGTCGACCTCCCGTTGTGCTCCAGGCTTGGTTCCTCTGAGCCTGGTTCCTTTTTCACTCGGCCCGGTTCTCGCATTTGTGAGTTGACAGGTCTTGCAGGCAGATACAACCTACTCTATTTTAATGTCCTGCTGGTGGATCTTAATTCTGGCGTGTCGGATTAAGTCCTTTAATTTTCGTGCCCCCAGGTGAGTGGACCGGTGCATGTGATTTATCATGGACACTCCAAGTTGGTCTGGCAGTATGAGCTCCCCTTGTGGTGTATACCACCACCCCTTCTCCTCCTGTGTTTGGGAAGCTTCCTAATGCACTGTAACTCCTCCAGGGCATATCCTGGCTGAACTGGGTGCCCTGGGTCTGGGAGCTGTAGGGCCATGGTGGGAATCAGAGAAAGGGCTACTGCCTTGGCCACCTGGTCAGCCCTGTGGTTTCCTCTTGCCACTGGGTCGTCAGCCTTCTGGTGCCCTTGGCAGTGTATGATGGCCAATTTGGCGGGGAGCCATAAGGCCGAGAGCAAGTCGAGTATCTCCTGTTTATTCTTTATAGTCTGCCCCTCTGCTGTTAGTAACCCTCTTTCATGGTAGACTGTCCCATGAACATGAGCGGTGGTGAACGCATAACGGCTGTCTGTGTAGATGTTGAGCCGCCTTCCAACTCCCCAGTGTCAGGGCCTTGGTGAGGGCCACAAGCTCTGCTCTCTGGGCTGATGTCCCGGAGGGCAGGGCCTCTGCCCATACAGTGTCCGTTTCAGTGACTACAGCTGCACCCGCATACCTGCTTCCATCCCGTACGAAGCTGCTTCCGTCCGTGAACCAGGTGACGTCTGCATCTGGAAGGGGCTGGTCGGTCAGGTCCTTCCGGAGCCCATGCACTTGCTCTAGGATTCCTGCACAGTCATGTAGGGGGGCATCTAGGTCGGGGTCAGGCAGTAGGGTTGCAGGATTGAGGGCCGCACTGGGGTGGAACCGCACTCTGGGAGGGTTGAGCAGGAGGCTCTGATAATGGGTCATACGTGTGTTGCTCATCCATCTATCAGGAGGCTGTTTCAGGACTCCCTCTATGGCATGTGGGGTTGTGATCCAGATTTTCTGCCCCAGGGTCAGTTTATCGGCGTCCTTGACTAAGAGCGCTGTCGCCGCAATAATTCTTAGGCATGGAGGCCAGCCGGCAGCTACAGGGTCTAACTTCTTGGACAAATAAGCCACCGGGCGGCTCCAGGGGCCTAGGGTTTGAGTCAGGACCCCTTTCGCTATTCCTTTGTGTTCATCTACGAAGAGATGGAAGGGCTTCGATGTCTGGTAGGCCCAGGGCCGGAGCATTTAGGAGGGCTTTCTTTAACTGCTTAAAGGCTGTCTCCTTTCTCTCAGTCCATTCAAATGCCTTTCCCTCCTTGGTTGCCTCGTATAGAGGCCTGGCAATCTCTGCGAAACCCGGTATCCAGAGGTGGCAGTAGCCAGCCGATCCTAGGAATTCCCTTACTTCCCTTCAGAAGGTGGGGGTTGGGATTTTCAAAACAGTCTCTTTTCTGGCATCTGACAGCTGCCGCTGTCCACCCTCCAGGATGTATCCCAGGTAACTCACCCTTTCTCTGCATATCTGGGCCTTCTTCGCAGAAGCCCGGTACCCAAGGGCCCCCAGGGAGGCCAGCAGGTCCCTTGTCCCCTGCTTGCAGTCTTCAGCCGTGTCTGCTGCAATCAGGATATCGTCCACATACTGAAGGAGAGTGAGGTTGGGGTGTGTTCTCCGGTACTCACCCAGGTCCTCATGCAGGGCCTCGTCGAAGATGGTGGGCGAGTTCTTGAACCCCTGAGGCAGCCGGGTCCATGTCAGTTGTCTGCTGTAGCCCTCTTCCAGGTCATGCCACTCGTAGGCGAACAGGGGTTGACTGCGGGGTGCCAGCGGCAAACTGAAAAAGGCATCCTTCAAATCTAACACAGTATACCAGACACGGGAGGGCGCCAGAGAGCTTAGGAGAGTGTATGGGTTGGGGACCTTTGGATGTATGTCCATAACTCTTTTATTTACTTCCCGGAGGTCCTGTACCGGCTGGTAGTCATTCGTGTGGGGCTTCTTGACTGGCAGGAGGGGGGTGTTCCAGGCAGACTGGCAGGGGACCAGCACCCCTATGCCCCTCAGTCTCCGAATGTTTGGCTGAATTCCCTTCCGGGCTTCCTGAGGCATGGAGTACTATTTGACTCTCACCGGGCCTTCCCCTGGTTTTAACTCTCCCAGGACTGGGGCCCTGTGGGTGGCGAGCCCCACTCCCCCTGTCTCCGCCCAAGCCGTGGGGAACTCCTACCACCATTCATCCATGCTGTCCTCTACAGAGAGGCTTTTTGGTGAAGCTGGTACTCATCCTCCAGCCTCATGGTCAGGACCTGAATGGGATGGCCCTCGCCATCAGTAACCTGAGGCCCCCCTTGTCTGAAAGTTATTTGAGCTCCGATCTTAGTGAGCAAGTCTCGTCCTAACAGTGGGTAGGGGCATTCCGGAATTACCATAAAAGAGTGGGATACCCGGCCTGTCCCTAAATCCACCATTCTTCGGGTAGTCCATGAATACTGGTTCATACCAGTTGCCCCTTGCACCCAAGACTTCTTATTTGCTAATTTTCCTTGAGGCATACGGAGGACCAAGTGTTGCGCTCCAGTGTCGACAAGGAAGTCAATAGGGGTCCCCTCCATGCTAAGAGTTACCCTGGGCTCGGGGAGGGGGTCCGAACCCTGACTCCCCTAATCACTCAGTTCATCTAGCTCTAGGACCTTCACTCGATTTGCTTCACCTCCCTTTTTGCTGGCCCTTTTCGGACACTCTTGTTTCCAGTGCCCAATCTCCCTACAGTAAGCACACTGATCTTTCTGCAGCTTCCGCCTCCCGCCCCGGGTGGTCCCCTTACCATCCTCCTGGTTGCCGGCAAGTCGGCGGAGATGGCGGTTCCGTTCCTCGGAAGAGTCCATGGTGGTGGTGAGCAGGATCTTAGCTAGGTCTCGGGTTTGCTTACTGCTGGCAGCCGCCACAGCGCGAGCCTCTTTATCTCCAGGCGGCTCCCGATTGTTGTACACCTTCTCGGCTACTATCAGCAAGTCCTGCAGACTTTTCTTTCCTAATCTATCTACCTTCTGCAATTTTCTCCTAATGTCTGCAGCCGATTGGTTTACGAAGTCCATGACAACAGCCGCCTTGCTTTCGGGAGCCTCTGGGTCCATGGGGGTATAGGTATGGAATGCCTCCATGACTCGCTCTAGGAAGGCTGCTGGAGACTCATCTCTTTCCTGTTGAACATTCCCTACCTTGGCCAGATTAGTCGGCTTCCTAGCAGCCATGCGGAGACCCCCCATTAGAGTCTGGCGGTAGACCCGGAGCCTCTCCTTACCTTCTGCCATGTTGAAATCCCATTCAGGCCCAGTTAGAGGAAAGGAGGGATCTATCTGAGCCTGGTTGGTGGTAGAATTCCTGTCTGCGCCCGGAACCAACTTTTGGGCCTCATTGAGTATCCTCTCCCTCTCCTCGGTGGTGAATAGGACCTGCAAAAGCTGCTGACAGTCATCCCAAGTCGGCTGATGGGTGAAAAAGACAGAGTCTAGTAAATCAATAAGCCCTGCCGGCTTCTCAGAAAACTTAGGATTCTGACCTTTCCAATTGTAAAGGTCACTAGTGGCAAAAGGCCAGTAGTGATAGGGCTGATTTCCCCCCGCGTCTGGAGAACCGGTGGCTTGCAGGGGTAGAATGGTGGAGTCAGTGGCAGAGGCAGTGGCGGAGGCAGTCTGCTCCCTTTGAGCCCTTTGTCTGATAAGGGGCGGGCTTCCCACTGGAGCGCCTCCGCCCCCTGCTCTCAGAACAGGGTCTGCTTCCCCAAGAGGGGGAGGATTGCGTCTCTCCGGCATCCTAGGGGGCTGATACAGGGGAGGAAAAATTAATTCTTCCTCGGTTCCCCCCTGTAAGACAGGGTAGAGTGGTGCTGAAGGCTGGGTGACTTTTTTTTTTTTTCCTCCTCCTTCTTACAGACTTCTACATATGAACAAATAATTACAACCAGGCAGACAAACAAAATATTAAATAAACATCTGTACTTATACCATTTTAGTAAACAAGTATTCTTATAGTCTTGGGACCTGAGCAGATAACAGGAACACTGCCTCTAAGTCCCCTGATGGGGGCCTCCCTTTTCCGATATCCCAGGACAGGATTCTTGACCCATGTTTCAGCAAAACAGAAATGGCACTCATGTTGGACAAAGGAAACAAGATTAATAGACTCGCAAACTCTGTGGCCCCGCCACAGCTGCCGCTTTTTCTGGCTCCGCTGACACCACCACCGCAGGCCAGTGGGTGGGACCAGTGTGTTAAAGGAAAAAAAGTTAAAACCACTCCTGGAGTCCGCCAGAGACTGTGAGGGAAAAGTCATCTTGCAGTCCGGCTCGGGGAGGGACAGGTTACACATAGAGCGTTATTCCAGGAGAGGCAAAACCTTGCAAGGAACCTTGATAAAAAGCGCAGTAATTTAATCATACAGTCAAAGGTTAAACAGGAAGGGAAGAACCACTCAATGTCCTCTAAGAGGATTTCAACTAACTGACAACAAACTGACAAAACCTTGACAAATCAAAACTCAACAAATAATACACACATAGGGCCTAAATATGACAGACAAACACAAGACAAAAAGACAAAACAAACAGTCCTGACACCAACACGAAAAAAAAAACACAAAACAAACACCTGTCAGGAGGGAGAGCCTCCAGCCCCTTCTGGGGGGTCCCTCTCCTCTCCCTCAGGAGGGAGATTTCTTGCAAGCTGAAAGCCTGGATGGCCTCCTGAAAGAAAAGATCTTTAATCCAGTTACAGATGCTATCAGAATCAGGATGAGAGAGGAAGGGAAAGTCCAGGTTATGTCCTCTATGAGGATCCTAATAACTGAAAACACTAAGTTAAACAAACGGTTAACGGGGTCTATAGAGAGTTAATAATAACTTCAGCCTTAGTTCCACGTTGGACTATGATGTCACCAGCAGGGACAGGACCTGTAAATCTCTCTGCCCTGCAGAGCTGTGAGCCCTGTCCTTGGAAGTCTCCCAGCACCAAAAGAGATAAGAAAGCCATAAATAAACGTTCTTTGTTCTTTGAAATGTAGCAAACTCACAAATCAGGAGTGGGCTGAGTCTGTCCCATAATGTCCGTCCAGTAAGTTCACAGAATAAAACAGAGAAACACAAACACAGACAAACAAAGGGCCCCAGAGAACAGTCTTCCAACTCCGTGGAAGCAAAACCAAAAGCTAGACGACAGCCTCACGCCGACCGGCAGGAGCGACCCGCCTCGTCTCAGATTGTGAGGGGAATACACGTCCCTCCTGAAGGAGAATCGGAACGTCTCCCGATTCCTCCTGCCCGTGGTCTTCCAGTGCATCCACCTAGACTGCTTCGGGCACCGCCAGAAATTCAGATACGAGCTCACACAAGAGACAAAAGACAAAAGGTGGCCAGTCAGGTTCTCCAGGTCTGAGGTCCCTCCGGGGTCTTGGGGATCCCGGGCGGGCCCCCAAATGTTATGCCCAGATTTCATGATCCCCACAGACCACCAGGGAGCAGCCAAGCCCAATGCAAAAGCAAAAGAACCTTTATTCGTGCTAGCACGAGTTCCCGTCTCCAACAGTCACCAGCGCAGCGGCGGGAGAGAGAGAGAGGCTTGGGAGAACAAAGACTTTATAGGGGGTCCAAAGCAGTGGGCAGGGGGGACGTTCGTGGCCCCCATCGATTGGTCAGGGGGCAGGATCAGGGGTCTGGTTACGCAGGGGTATTGTGCAGTTTGCCTAATTTGGACTGAGTCCACTTCTCTGCATTCCTATTGGCAGGTTCGTGCAACTGTTACATTCTCGCAGTTTACAGGGAAGGGCAGCAAGAAGAGTTGCAGAACGGCGGGTACAGAACAAAAGAAACATTATAAAAGTAACAAAAAGAACTTCATGGAGTCAACCTAGTTTAGCGCTATCAAACTCACTATAAACTTCCAAAATTAATTTAAAAAATTCAGAGCGCTAGCAAGGTGGCTCGGTTTGTGAGAGTGTGGATCCGATGGGCCTCGGTAGTGGGTTTGATTTTCCATCAGGGTACACGCAGGGGGCAGCCAATGAATAAAAATATGGGTGGAAGAGAACAATGTCTGTGTCTCACTTACTTTAAAAGCAATAAACAAATCCTACCTTATATACTAAAATATAATATGCAAATCACCCAAAAGGCTGAATGCCCAGTCGCTATGACAAGCACTGACCACCAGGGAACAAAAGCTCAACGCAGCAGCTGCTCTTCCTCATCCCCACCTCCCACCCTCCACCCCTGTGGGAGCTGGTAAGAGGACGCAGGCCGACAGCCAAGACAGGTGCGGGGGGCGGTGAGTGGGTGGGGGACCCCTCATCGTCCAGCCTACTGCCCTAAAGAGGATTGGAGAGGAAGTAAGAAGGCATCAATCCCTGATTAAGATAAGGCCCAAATAAATATAGACGTGGGACAGCTCTAGACTGATTCACAAGGCCACTTCTGGAGAGCTCCAGGAAATCCTGTCAAAATGTGGAGCCCTGCGCTTGTGCAGCTGAGACCAGGATCCCAAATAACTTTGAGTCGGAGCGAGAAAAACAAGCCCCTTCACACAGGCCCCACTCCAGGCCCCCTGTCCCGTATTCCCTGTCCATGCCCCGCCTCGGGCGTCATCTCCTTCTGGCTCCACAGAGAGAGCAGCTGGGTGGCCGCAAGCCCAGGACTGTGTGGATCTGGCAGGTTGGGCTCTCAGCCTCCAGGTGCAACACTTTCCAGCGCCCCTGCTGGCTCTGTCAACACCTGTGCACCAGTGGACTTGGGGCGCCAGAGTCTGCGAAGGAGAGGACTTTGGGGTGGGGGAAGGGTGCACCCAACCTAGGCCTGGAGCCAGCTTGGCTCTGCACAGCCGCTGCCCTGATGAAAGTGCGCATCCAAGTTGTGGGTGTCCACTTGGCCGAGACCAAGAGGCTGGGGGCAGAGGCGGGGCAGCAGGGCTGGTGTCCCTGGGGAACATGGTGGGTGCAAGAAAATGTGCACCCGGCCACCAGTAGTAAAAATAAAAAAAGAAATTTTTAAAAAAGTTCCAGGATAAAATATCAACATACAAATATCAGTTCCATTTCTAAATACTAACAGTGGATTTTTTGATAAAGAAAGGAAGAAAGGACCCTCAGTGGTGTTGCTCAGTTGATTGATCATTTTCCCATGAACTGACAGGCCACCAGTTCTATTGCTGGTCAGAGCACATGCCCAGGTTGTGGGCAAGAACCCAGGTAGGGAGCGTGCAGGAGGCAGCTGATCGCTGTTTCTCAGCTGGATGTTTCACTCTCTCTCTCTCCATTCCTCTCCTTCTAAAAAATCAACAACAACTCATTAAAAAATAAATGAAGGAAACAGTCAAGTTTAAAATAGCAATAAAAAGAATAAAATACTCAGGAATAAATTTAACCATAAAGATGTAACATCTGTACACCTAACGCTAGAACACAGTGGTGAAAGAATGGGAGAAACCACAAAAAGTGAAAAGATATCCGGTGTTCTTGCATTTGAAAAATTAATATCCTTAAAATCCTGTTCTGCCCAAAGCAATCTCCAAATCAAATTCAATCTGGATGATAACTCCAATCTCAGAAACCTCAAATGATCTCAAATAGCAAACTTAATCTTAAGCAAGAACAAGCGTGGTGGCATCACAGTTGCTGTTTTCAATCTATTACAAAGCCAAAGCAACCAAACAGTTTGGTATTGAAATATAACCAAAAACAAAGGCAAAAAACACAGAAATAAACCCAGGCCCATAGGTTCAGGTAATCTTTGACAAAACCACAAGAAATCTTAAAAAAGGACAGTTTCGCCCGGACCAGTTTGGCTCAGTGGATAGAGCATTGGACTGTGGACTTACGGGTCCCACGTTCGATTCCGGTCAAGGGCATGTACCTTGGTTGCGGGCACATCCCCAGTGGGGAGTGTGCAGGAGGCAGCTGATCGATGTTTCTCTCTCATCCATGTTTCTAACTCTCTATCCCTCTCCCTTCCTCTCTGTAAAAAATCAGTAAAATATATTTTAAAAAAAGAAAAAGGGGAAAAAAAGGACAGTTTCTTCAATGAGGGTTATTGAAAAAACAGGTACTCATATGGAAAACAACAAAAGCACTGATAAACATTTATTCAGATTGCATGAAAAAAATTAAACGTCCATGTTAAAACTTTGAAGTTCTTCAAGATGACCCAGGGAAACCGATTGGAGACTTGTTTTGGACATGATTTCTGGGATGTGGCACCAACCACCGGGCAACAAAAGAGAAAATCAACAGTCAGAGCTAAAACAAATCAAAGTGCTTTTTCCCAGCACAAAAGCAATAACAAAATGAAATGAAAAGGAAATCAACTGGAGGATGGGAGACCATACTTGGAAATCATAGGAATATATTGAAGATATGTGCATTTGGATCAGATCAACCAAATTAAAGCAAATATTGTGATACAGAGAGAAAGTCATGTTATGTAACACAATAATAAAGGCCACAAAGAAGACAACAGTGTTGCTGAAAACATTCTATATCAGCGGTCAGCAAACTCATTAGTTAACAGAGCCAAATATCAACAGTACAACGATTGAAATTTCTTTTGAGAGCCAAAATTTTTAAACATAAACTATATATAGATAGGTACATTGTTATTAACTTAATTAGGGTACTCCTAAGCTGGCCTTTGCTAAAAACTCAAAGGGCCAAAGAGCCGCATGTGGCTTGCGAGCCACAGTTTGCCGAACACTGTTCTGCATCAATTCATTAAAATCACTTTATGGGTAAACACTGGTAGAAACTGAGCCTGATGGAAAAATAGCCACACTAGACTTCCTAAATGCAGAGTTGCCAAAAGCATGGAATTTTCTGTATATATAAAAGAATAAGTTTACCACCAGTTGTCCACCATCCAGAACTGAAATGTCATTGCTGACATGCACATAAGGAACTGTTGGACGTTGAGATTGGGTCTCAAAAGAACTGTTGACCCAGAAAGAAACTCACTACAGACTGATTCATTTGCCTGTCACCATAACCATTATTGCTTGTCTCATTTTCGGTTCTTATACGTGTATTTCTAATAGCAAATGATCTCACTCATCTAGGGGAAAAATAATGAACAACATAGACTGATGAACAAGAACAGACCCAGAAACAAGGAGGCATGGATCAGACTGTCGGGCCTCAGGGTGAGGGTAGGAAAGGGTGGGGGCAAAGGGGAGAGATCAACCAAAGGACTTGTGTGCAAGCACATGAGCCTAACCAGCTGTTAAGGACAACAGGGGGGTGGGGGCATGTGTGGGGAGGGGTGTGGGATGGGAATGGGGGGATGAGGACAAATATGTGATACCTCAATCAATAAAGAAATTAAAAAACAATAATTAAAAAAAAAAAAAAAAAAAAAAAAAAAAAAGAATAAGTGACTGACGGTAAGTCCGTCGACCAACCATCCCGTAAACGGGATACGCATTGGCAATTTAAAACTAAACCTTGATGCCCTGGACGGTTTGGCTCATTGGATAGAACATCAGCCTGAGGACGAATAGGTTCTGGATTGAATTCCAGTCAAGGGCACGCACCTCAGTTGCAGCCTTGATCAACCCTAGTTGGGCAGATGCAGGAGACAACCAATTGATGTGCCTCTCTTACCATTGATATTTCTCTCTCTCTCTTCCCCTCCCTTTCTCTCTGTAATCAATTTTAAAAAAAAGTTGACTTTCACAATGCAAATACATATAAAGTGCTAGCTGTTGCCAATCGCGTACGTGTGATTCAATCTGTCATTGTGGATCATGAATTTGGTCATTTTTGTTGACATTCTGAAGCTGAAAGAAAGCAGTGTCAATGACAAAATGTACCTGTTAATAAATCACAAGGAAAAACTCCAGACAGAGTAGGAATATTCCTACCTAAATCCCTTTTCAGACATGGTCAGTTATATTTTGCTTCCTCTCGAGTTCCAAGAGCCTGTGACATTAAAGTTGTAAATATTTTATCACAAAGGAAATTAGTCAAGCACTCTGAAAAAGGGTTTTACTCTTAATGTGGTAAACAGGGAGATATTAGAATAAGTTTAATCAATTATCAGTCATTGCTTTCATCAATATTTTATCTATATCATGTTTTTGTAAGTCTTTGTTGTTATATCATGCTGTAATTTTCTATTTGTTAATCAATTTACATACTATTTTCATATACATTTTACTAATTTTCTTTCGTCTCTGACACTTCAATTATAGAGAAGGGGCCAGTAGTGATATTAAGATGTTTCTTCTAATTAATTTCCTTTCAATGTGCTGGAATCCGAGCAGTGGACCACTAGTTTGTAAATAAAACAAGAATTCAATATTTGGAAAGCACAATTCAACATATGCAAAAGGAGATGTATTTTACTATAAACTAGAAAAAGTATTCAAAACACACAATAGCAAATAAATATGGTTAAAAATTGGAAGAAAGCCCTGGCTGGTTTGGCTCAGGGGTTGAGCATCCATCTGTGAACCCAGTAGGTCACGGTTAGGTTCATGGTTAGGGTACATGCCCGGTTGTGGGCTGGATCCCCAGAAGGAGGCATGCAGGAGATACCCAATCGATAATTCTCTCTCTCTCTTGATCTCTCTCTCTCTCTCTCTCTCTCTCTCTCTCTCCCTTTCTTCCCTGTAATCAATTAAAAAATATTAAAAAAAAATATAGGACTAAGGATGTAGACACTACTTAAAAAAATACGTACAAGTGACTAACAGGAATAAATAACATGTTTTTACTCACTACTCAATTGGAATCCATTAGACTCCCTGCCACACAATCAACCACAAACCCTCCCACCAATTCGGTAGAGCAGGTGTTGTGATTAAAGGATAGAATGGAGCAGTGCACTCAAACCAACCCTGCCAACCATAGCAAAAACCTAGAAAACTGGACAAATCAAGCAATGTGTACAGTCCACAGGTGAGGACAGAGCATCCCTGGAAGTGAGGGGGGCATAAGAAATGCAAAGCCAATTCCCAGGAACCAGCCAGAGTGAGGGTCTTACCCAGGGAGGATACAAGTTCAAAGTTCTCCAGCATCACATTCAGGTACAGCTGTCTCTGATCCTCATCAAGGAGGCTCCATTCCTCCCTGGAAAAGTACAGGGCAATGTCCTCAAAGGTCACGCCAACCTGTCAGAATTGAGATAATTGAAACCAGTTGAAATTTTGAGAACTAGCAATCCTACTCCTTACACATCTTCCTCACCCTCAACCTCCTCCAGGGCTCCTCAGTTTAGTGTGGACACCAGGTCCTAATGCCTGTGCTGGCTGCTCTCTTACCACAGTCCCATTAGTCAAAGTTATTGCCCTCAGCACAACACATGGGTTGGGAAAAGGGACAGCAGAGAAACACCATCTAAGCGCTGGGCCATGCCTGCAGGGCCCCAGCCTTCCTGCCAAGCAATACCACTGCAGTCTCCCAGATCATGCCTCCAAGACAAAGCCAAAGGTTTATGCTTCATCCTATAGTTCTCATACCAGCCGTGGCTGGTTTGTCTCAGTGGGCAGAGTTTTGGATTGTGGACTGAAGGATCCCGAGTTGGATTCTCATCAAGGACACATGCCTGGCTTGCAGACCTCATACCCACTACACGGGCTTCCAGAGGCAGCCTATGGATGTTTCTCTCTCATCAATGATGTTTCTCGGGGGAGAAACCAAGATGGCGGCAAAGGTAAACAACTAAGCTGCCGCCTCGCACAACAATTTCAAAACTACAACTAAAAGACAAAACATCTACCACCCAGAACCACAGGAAAGCTGGCTGACTGGAAGTTTTACAGCTGAGGGGGAAAGAGAAAGGAGCACAAACGCTGACAAGCTGAGGTGTGGAGGCGTGCGAATTGGGCTGGTGGCGGGCGACTGGGCAGGCGGCTTTTTTTTCAACCCGAAGGGAGACAGGTTCCCGATTGCTCTGAGGTCCAGTTTCTGGGGACATGTGGGGAACCCAGATGCCTACGAGGAGAAGCTGGGCTGTCGGCCATCGGTTCAGAAAGTGAGAGTGACTTTCTTGCAGAGGTGCGCCCAGCAATCTTTGTTTGCTGCGCTACAGCGCGGGAAGCGAGGACTTGGAGATGCGGAAAGGCAGCGACGGCTGACAGCAGCCATCGCCGTTTGCCACGCCCTAGCCTAGTGACATCCTGAGACCCCGCCCTGCCCTGAGACCCCGCCCCGCACATTCTACAAACCCACCCAGGCTCCACACAGCGGCTTTTGCATATAAATGGCCTGCCCTGTGGAAGCAAATCCAAAAATAAACTGCAGCTCCAGTCAGACTGCTCCAAAACCGCCAAACCCCAAGCAAATAGGAGAAAACTGTAGTTCTTGCTGTAGCTCCTCAGACAGTAGCTGACCTGCACCCGATTGGAGATCCAGAAATTAGTGTACCTAGTGATCAGTGTGAGACGACAACAGATTTCAACTACTCTCATAAGGGGCACATTCAAGAGGCAGACTCAGTGAGCACCAAAGCCTTACTGGAACAAGTCCTGCCCCATAAACGTGTCTCCAGCACAGCAATTCTTCCATTATAGACACAGCGGGTCCTCACAGCTAATTGGCCTGGAGGTCAATTCCTCCCAGTGACACTAACAACAATCAAGACTTACCTACAACAAGGCTGTACACACAGTCCACAAAGGGGTGCACCAAGAGTGTCCACCTCAGGTAACTGGGAGGCTGACCCATTGAACCAATATGACACCTAGTACACAAAGCTACCCTACCAACTCAGGGAAGCAGCAAAAATGAGGAGACAAGGAAACAGATCACAAACTAAAGAAATGGAGGAGAACAAATGACTGGACATAGAGTTCAAAACCACGGTTATAAGGTTTTTCAAGAATTTCCTGAAAAAGGCCGATAAGTTTAATGAGACCCTCAAGGATATGAAAAAGCACCAACTAGAAATTAAACATACACTGACTGAAATAAAAAATATTATACAGAAACCCAACAGCAGACTAGAGGAACGCAAGAATCAAGTCAAAGATTTGGAATACAAAGAGGCAAAGGACATGCCTCCAGAGAAGCAAGAAGAGAAGAGAATTCAGAAAGTTGAAGATAGTGTAAGAAGCCTCTGGGACAACTTCAAGCATACCAACATCAGAATTATGGGGATGCCAGAAGAGAGAGAGCAAGACACTGAAAACCTATTTGAAGAAATAATGACTGAAAACTTCCCCCACCTGGTAAAAGAAATACAAGTCCAGGAAGCTCACAGAACCCCAAACAAAAGGAATCCAAAGAGGACCACACCAAGACACATCATAATTAAAAGGCCAAGGGCAAAAGACAAAGAGAGAATCTTACAAGCAGCAAGAGAAAAACAGTTAGTTACCTACAAGGGAGCACCTATATAATTATCAGCTGATTTCTCAACAGAAACTATGCAGGCCAGACGGGAGTGGCAAGAAATATTCAAAGTGATGAATAGCAAGAACAAACAACCAAGATTACTCTACCCAGCAAAGTTATCATTCAGAATTGAAGGGCAGATAAAGAGCTTCACAGATAAGAAAAAGCTAAAGGAGTTCATCACCACCAAACCAGTATTATATGAAATGCTGAAAGGTATTCTTTAAAAAGAGGAAAAAGAAGAAAAAAGTAAAGATAAAAATTATGAACAACAAATACATATCTATCAACAAGTGAATCTAAAAGTCAAGTGAATTAAAAATCTGAGGAACGGAATAAACTGGTGAATATAATAGAATCAGGGGCATGGAATGGGAGTGGATTGATAATTCTCAGGGGGGAAAGGGGGTGTCTTTGGGGGGGGGGGGGGGGGGGGGCGGGAAGAGACTGGACAAAAATCATACACCTATGGATGAGGACAGCGAGGGAGAGGTAAGGGCAGAGGAGAGGGGGGGAACTGGGTGGAGAGGAGATATAGGGGGAAAAAGGAGAAACAATTGTAATAATCTGAACAACAAAGATTTATTAAATTTTTTTTAAAAAAAAGATGTTTAAAAAAAAATAGATGTTTTTCTCTCTTTCTCTCTCCCCCTCTGCCTTCCTCTCTAAAATCAATTTTAAAAACTATTTTTTTAAAGTCCCAATACAAGGTTTCCAGTACCATCAGCTCACACTTTCCTCCAGATGTGCACACCACTGTGTAATGTCTAGACCTCATCACAACTTCAGACCCCAGGTTCATTGTCTCAGCTCTGCCCCTTTCCTGCTCCACAGCACAGGACCTCTCTGGACTCGCCCATGACCTTGGCCTATGGCACCCAGAGAGTGCTTGAGAGGTTTCAGAAAGATCTGGCACAACCTGATTCCTAATGGACCCCACAGCCTGGGGAGAGCAGGGCAGGCGGCTCTGAAATCCTCCCTGCCCGTCTCTGACCTTGGATTCAATACTCACCACCCACATCCGCAGGGGAATTTCAGATACAAGTCACCCCTGTCCACTCTGCTCTGCACTTCCTGTGTCCTCAGATCTCACAACACTCCTCTCTCCCCTTCACCTTCCTCGGGGTCCTTGACCGGGACCTGAGCTGCAGGACGTGACAGGCGCCCATGTTGTGGGGTCGAACCCTGGAGTCAAAAATAAGACCACCGGAGGTTGCTGATTGATTAAAAAAAAAACAGGCAAGGATTTATTGAACTGGCCAGGACGGCCGCGAGGGCACCACACGCAGGTGGCCACCCTCACGACCGTGCCGTCCCAGGTGTAGGCAGTCCTTTTAAAGGGCCAAACCACATAAATTTTCCTTTGTTCTAAGTTCTAAATTCTAAAGACTGGGAACAGCCCGCAGGGCCGCTCCCAGCAACATCCTGCTGGACATTATTGGAATGTGGCCCTATCTTGGGAAAGCAGATTTTTACAGAAGCAGACCCAAGCGGAGTCAGTAATCTCTAAAGGTTATCTACAGTTTCTACTCCTGGAGCCACTGAGTCAGTGGGAATCAATCTCCTGTAGTCCTGGTCCACAGGCACAGGAAAATTACCTCTGTGAGTCTCCAGGTCTCAGTCTGGAAGCTGAGGTAACCACCCTATTGTCCAAGCAAGCAAGTGCGTGCAGAAGCCAGAATAGCAGGGTTAAAATTCAAACAGCAGTTTTTACTTAAGTATGGTTGCTACCATACTTCACCCTGACCCCAGGCTGCTGGGTGGAGTGTAAGGAGGCGGGGAGGGCCGCTGTGGCGGGGAGGGGGACGCGAACTCACCTCAGCTGAGCCCCTGAGCAAGGCCATTGCCATTGCACGCTGTGCACGGATCTAGGCCGGAGAGGCCGGAGCGGCCGGTAAGAAGCAGGGGCGGTGGGAGGGGGAGTAAAGGGCCTGTGTTCCGTTATGGACGTGGGGAACCCGGTGGCGGTGGCGTCAGCGAACTTCACTCCCACGTGCTAGCTGAGCGGGCAAGGACTCGGGCCTTCTCCCGCCAAGTATCTGCCTCTGCTGCTGCCCACTGGAGGCCTTCGCCCCGAGCTGGAGTAAATTCTGGGTGAAGACCAATAGCCGCCCCGAGTGCACCGCACGTCCCGCCCCCGCTCCCGCATGAGGCAAAAGAAAGACCTTTTCTGACCTTTCATTGGCTAAGCTGGCGGTATTCCACACAAGGCCTTCTGGGTAATGTGGGTTCCAGAGTCCAAGATGGTGATGGAAGGTTTCTCCACATCACTCCAAGGAAAACAGCGACATCTGCTGGTAGGGGCACTGGGAAATGACCTTCCTCATGAAAGAGACATCTTGAAAATGGCTAAAAGAGTTGTCGTTTTTCCTGGTAAAGGTGTTGTGGGGTCGAACCCTGGAGTCAAAAATAAGACCACCGGAGGCTGCTGATTGATTAAAAAAGCAGGCAAGGATTTATTGAACCGGCCAGGACGGCCGCGAGGGCACCACACGCAGGTGGCCACCCTCACGACCGAGTGTCCCAGGTGTAGGCAGTCCTTTTAAAGGTCCAAACCACAAAAAATTTCCTTTGTTCTAAATTCTAAATTCTAAAGACTGGGAACAGCCTGCGGGGGGGCGCGGGTTCCCAGCCCCTGCTGGACATTATTGGAATGTGGCCCTATCTTGCGAAAGCAGGTTCTACAGAAGCAGACCCAAGCGGAGTCAGTAATCTCTAAAGGTTATCTACAGTTTCTACTCCTGCAGCCACTGAGTCAGTGGGAATCAATCTCCTCTGGTTCTGGTCCACAGGCACAGGAAAATTACCTCTGTGAGTTTCCAGGTCTCAGTCTGGAAGCTGAGGTAACCACCCTATTGTCCAAGCAAGCAAGTGCATGCAGAAGCCAGAATAGCAGGGTTAAAATTCAAACAGCAGTTTTTACCTAAGTATGGTTGTTTCCATACTTCAAAGGGACTGGAGTCCTTTTTTATGAAAACACATTATCTGTGAGACCAATGCAGCTCGTCATAATATAGAATCTATATTATACAGGTTGAATGTGGGGCATATATTTGAAATAAAGAGTATGTATAATATAAACTTTAAATCGAATTCTGTTGTTTAATTTTTACTTGAACATCAATAAAGATAAATACACTTTTAAAACTGTGGCAGACTTGAATCCCGGCAAAGTACCTGGTGTTTTTGTTAATGTGAAGATGCTACTGTAATTATAATAGTGAAAGATAATTCATCCTTTAAGGACATATTTAAGATAAGGTGACCAGATTTTAACATTGGTAAAGCGGGGGAGGGGGGGGGGTGTTCTTGATTAACATAAGTCGTAAGTGTCACTTTCAAGGCAGGCGCTAGACTTTTTGCCGCCACTATAAAATATAAATAATATGAGTACTGTCTGCTAAATTCAAGAAAATTTATGTATTTATGAAATAAATAAATAAATTACTTACCTAAATTATCTGAATAGCTGATTTGTAATGACATCACTTGTTTAACTAGCTTACTAGCACGCAGTACGATGTGTATCGTCTGAGAGACAGTTACAAAATGTTTTCGTCATTGCCAATCCCAAAAAATGCCATTGTTCATTAAGTCCAAACAATGGTGGTCGAATTCTAACAACTGATCAACAATGCAAACTTTGATAAGCAGTTCTGTCAAATGCTTTTTCTGCATCAAGTGATATGACTCTGATTTTTATCTCTCAATTTGTTTATGTGATGTATCACGTTTATTGATTTTTGGATATTGTACCATCCTTGCATTCCTGGAATACATTCCTGGTATATAATCTTTCTGATGTAGTGTTGGATCCGATTTGCTATAATTTTTTTTAAGGATTTTGGCATCTATATTCATGAGGGATATTGGCCTGTAATTCTCATTCATTGTGTTGTCTTTATCTGGTTCTGGTATTGGGGTGATGCTGGCTTCATAGAATGAGCTTGGAAGTGTTCCTTCCTCTTGAATTTTTAGGAATAGTCTGAGGAGGATAGGTTTTAGTTCTTCCTTGAATGTTTGGTAAAATTCCCCTGTGAAGCCGTCTGACCCTGGACTTTTGTTTGCTGGAAGTTTTTTTGATGACTGCTTCAATTTCTTCCATAGTTATCAGCCTATTGAGATGTTTAGATTCTTCCTGATTGAGTTTTGGAAGGTTATATTTTTCTAGGAATATGTCCATTTCCTCTGAGGTTTGTCCAGTTTGTTAAAATAGAGTTATTCATAGTATTTTTTAAACAATCCTATGTATTTTTGGTGGGGGTCTGCTGTTATTTCGCCTCTTTCATTTCTGATTATGTTTATTTGGGTCTTCTCTCGTTGCTTCTTGGTGAGCCTGGCTAGAGGTTCATCAATCTTATTTGTC
>JAJQQW010000204.1:0-11840 GCA_025583905.1 Ia io
CCACTTGCTGGTTCCAACCCCTTGTGTTCTTTAAGAGAAGACTGCCTCCTTCTGATGACTTTCTCTTTTGGCTTAACAAGCGTTCAGAGGGTTTTGTAGCCCTGAAAACAAAGTCTCACTTTTTTGAAAGAAGACATTACGACATATGAAAACATTCTCAAATTCACTAATCATCTGAGAAGTACAAATCACAACAACAATGAGGTAAACCAACTCACACCTGTCAGAAGGCTACATACAACAAATCAACAAAATGACAATTGCTGGAAGATGCAGAGAAAAAGAACCGCCCTCATTGTACTGCTGTGGGAAATGCAGACAGGGTGCAGCAACTGGTGGAAGAACAGTAAGGAAATTTCCTCAAAAAAATTGAAAAATGGAACTTACATTTGACCCAGTAACCCACTTCTAGGAATATATCCTAAGAAAAATCTAGAAACACCTATCAGAAAGATATAAGCACCCCTATGTTCATAGCAGCACAAATTACAATAGCTTAAATTATTAGAAACACCTACGAGCCCATCAGCAGATAATGGATTAGAAACTGTGGTACATATAAACACAATGGAATACTACACTGCTGGAAAAAGAAGGAAATCTTAACCATTTGCAACAGCATGATGGAACTAGAGAGCATTATGGTTAAGCGAAATAAGCCAGTCAGAGAAAGATAAAATATCACATGACTCATTTCATGTTGTGGAATAGTAATGAACAACATAAACTGAAGGAACAAAAAAAGTAATCAGAGTCATAGAAACAACATTGAACAGACTGTCCAACCAGTGAGGACAGGCCGAGGGAAAGGGGTTGAGATGGGGTAAAATAATTGCCTAGAAAGGAACTGACTCCATTCCTGTCCCTCGCCCTCCATCTGACCCCATAGGCCACTCCATCTTGTTCCTGTCACCTCCCATTTTGTAAGAACTGCCATTTAAAATTTTTCTATAAACACCAGATGGTCCTTTGCTCTGTTAATTCCAGGTAAGTAACGTAAACCAGAAAGCCCTCCCTGAGTTAGAAGTACCTCGCTATATCAGCTTTCTGTAAGCACGCTTGCTCGAATAATGGGGAAAATAAGACATTATTTGAGGATTGGCTATCAATCTGAGATCTGTGCCAGTAAACCTAAAGAACAATGCTTACAGCCTATAACTAGTCACTGCCCCCTCTTGAATTATCTGGATCTGACAAGCTGCTCTGCCGGCTTGTGGGGTCCGGGTCCGTCCTTGGTTCCTCCCCCATGCCAGTTGTCTTTCTGGTTATTTAGAGCGGTGCTCAAGGCGTAAGCATGTCTGCAGGATATCTGCTAAGCACCACTGCCTCTATCCCAGCCGTGGGTAATTGTTGTTGTTCTGATGTTGTTGGGTTTTGTGTGTGTGTGTTTTTTTTTGCCATTATAAGCTAAGCTCCCAAAGTTCAATCTGGGCTACAAGAATTGAGTGAACCCAAGTCCTCCTGTGTGCCGACTGGCTTATGAAAAAAAAAAAAAAAAAAAATACAGACTCCAAATTCAGCTCTTTGATTACAGCTCTTTCTTTCAGCTGCACTGAATATCCAATATAACAGGTAAAAAGTCCAACCAAAGGACTTGTATGCATGCATATGAGCATAACCAATAGACACAGATGGGGTGTGGTGAGGTCATGTGCTTGGGGGTGTGAGCAGCCAGGAGTGGTCAAGAGGAAAAAAGGAGACTTAAAATACTTTAAACAATAAAGAATTTAAATTAAAAACGAAACACAACAACAAAAACAAAGGGTCTCTGAAACAATGCTTCGCATCTTAACCACTCACCCACTCTGCATGATGCCATCAACACTGTCACTATCAGTGGCAAAGGAAACCACTCCCCAATGGAAACCACTCGCCCCAAATGCCAGGGAGTATGTGAACCTGCACTCCATGGAGAGCACACTCCAATACCAGAAGCACATCATGTTAGCTGTAGGAGAGGTCCTTAGCTCAGGGTTACTGCTGTGGTAAATATTTCACAACCACTCCTCGGGGAGTGGGGGACGGACGGGGGGAGTCCATGATCTGAAGCCATTTTGCCATTTGCTGTGGTGTAAAGACTCGTCACACATTGCTACTTCCAACAAGATATCAACTGAACATGGAGTTTGAAAGAGCTAATATACAATTGGCTCCTTAGGAGTCAGGACAAACACAGCTATCTAAGCCTAACATTTTCTATTTATTACGTGCAAATGCTCCTCTACAACAATGGGTTGTATCCTAATCAACCACTGTCAATTGAAAAGATCATAAGTAGAGAAAATGCATTTAATACACTTAACCTACTTAACTATCATAGTTTAGCCTAGTCCCCTACCTTAAAGGTGGCACAGTACACAATAATCCAAAAAAAAAGCTGGCAACGCAGTTCATTGTAAGATTGGCTGATGAACCTCACTATCCTATGCCTTGATGTCCAATATCATGAGAAAATCTATTGTAATGCATATCAGAGGCCCAGAAAGAGATCAAATTCAAAGTTTAAATATAGTTTCTGCTGAAGTTTGTATTGCTTTTCTCTCCAAATTAATGTTGGAAATCAATAAGTGGTTTTGAACTATCCTAAGTTGGGAAGACCATCTATACTTCTTGACTTCCTTTTATATTACTTGTGGTCTTGTTATCTTACTCTAGTTTTTTCAGCTCCATGTCCCTTATTCTGAACGTAATTTAAATCTCTTTTGGCAAGGTGTAGTATAAATTATTTTTAAAAATAGTAGTATCATTTCTCTCTGAGACCTGATTTTCATGGCTCTCTCAAACACAAGAAGAATAATCATACTTCAAACTGTCATACTTAACTACAGGTTCTAAATTACCCTCAATGACAAGCTATGGTGCAGGTATAACACAGTCTTTGCCATCAGACTGACCTGCTTTGTGAATCCTACATCAAGGATGCATATTGGTAAATAATGATTTCCTTTGTACATTCACTGCTCATTTATTTACCAAGTAATCCATCCTGGGACAAGTGTTGTTCAAGTGCTTGACAACCAAAATCAGTAAAATTCCTGAACAAAG
Source organism: Ia io (assembly GCA_025583905.1). Classification (NCBI taxonomy): domain Eukaryota; kingdom Metazoa; phylum Chordata; class Mammalia; order Chiroptera; family Vespertilionidae; genus Ia; species Ia io. Next base: position 3,046 of record JAJQQW010000204.1, read on the forward strand.
GTCACAACTTTTCCAGGCAGCTTTGGGAAACCTCAGGTGCTTGTACCAGAGACCAGAAAGAAAAGTGGGGAACAAAAGCTTTATTGGCTAGTGTACTCTACTTTGACCTGATCAGTTGTCATCTTTGTTTTTTGCTTGTAAAACACAAATGAGACAATAACTTAAACTTACTTACTAACATCAATTTCCCGTTTCCTAGACTTCCGAACTACTCACAACCAACCTTTTTACCTTCCATTCTCCTGCACTTTCCCCTCCCACCACCCCCACCCTGGTTTTGTAAGAAACCCAAACATCCCCATGTCACACTAGCCTTTGGGAACCAAAAGGTTGACTTGAATCAATGTTTACCTCCTCAAACTCTCCCCTAGAACTTCCTAAGAATCAAGACTCAGATTCCATCATATATTTTCTTCAGCACCTGTGGTTTTGGATGAAGATTTAAAAAATATTAGCGACAATTTCTCTAAAATAAAATCACAGGGCAAAAGTCCTAGAACAGATATAAAGTAGAGCTGATCCTCCTATGTGCTTTTAAGGTCTAATTTATTTTCACTCTCAACGAAAGGAACTGGCTGAATTGTATATGACGATGCCCCAGAGACCCCTCTGACTTGTCGAAAGGGCCTTACACCATCTCTGGGAAATCCAGGGCACCTCCCAGGGCTTCCTCGGGCTAAATTTGAAAACCTGCATGAGTAAAAAGCGCACTAGGAAGCTCTCCCTGTCTGTGGCAGAGCAAAGATAGGGACTGAGACCAGGGACAGGAAAACCGGTTAGGAGATTCTTCCAGCAATCGTTCATACGAGAGAATAAATGAAGTCTTGAATTGGCCTAGGAGACATTTCCCAAATAAAGTCACTAGAATAGGCAACTGATTGGGGTGTGAGACTCTGGAGAGAGACAAAGTATGCATCTGATTTATTTCACGCTTGTTTGCAAAAATTTAAGGTTCCATTATGCTCTCAGAAAGAGAAGGAAATAATCAAAATGGAGCATGTTATATATTTTGTTTTGGAATAGTTTTAGCTTCCTCTTTGAAACTAACCTATCTCTCAGAGAAGAAGTGACCTTGATCCATCATTTCTCGTGGAAACCAAGAACAATTAAAGACCCCGTGTGACTCAAGGCTAACACCCCATAAACCAAGAAGCACAAACATATAAGCCAGTTGTAAGGGAATAGGACCCCAAGCGTGAGGTCTACCTTACCCAAAAATCATAGACAAATGGACAAGACATTCTCCCAAATGAAAAAATGCATTCTCTCACCAGCTCAGGCCCTTTCTGAGGGACAAGAGCGGCAGCATTACCATCACCGCAATGCAGTCAGATCAGATACTCAACAAATAATTGTTACCGAGGGCCTCCCCTTGGGCTTAGCCCTAGAGAGTGAAAATACTGGCTCCCCTCAGAAACAACCAGCTGAAGCGCACGGGAAGGGTCCAGAGACCCAGCTGATCACCATAGTAAGTTCATCTGTTTAATCTCGTAGGGATGCCACAAATAACAGTTCCTTTGCAGTTAGACCAGGGACTCAGTGCTCCGGACCATGCCGGATGCACTTGGCTGTCACAGTTGAAGAGCTGTCAGAGAATAGATCTTCCAGTGCCAATCTCTTTCTCCCTCTGGTTTGCGCCCTGGATCATCAAGAAGGCAGATGGCGCATGCAAACACATACCCATAAACCAGGAAAATGTGAACCTGTTGATAATGAAATCCACATAGTGCACACGGCAGCCCATGGGACCGACGGACAGTAGAGAGAAGCCACTGGTGGGGAATGGAAGGCCAACATTCAGGTCAGGCACAGGACGGACATCCCCACAGGGATGAGCATGTCCCCTACAGAGTAAGCTCCCCCCTCCCCAGTCACCAGCTGCGTAAACGTGCCTTAGTTTCCACATCTTTAAAAGGAACTTAGCTTAACATATCCTTAGAAGAATATAAGCTTAAAGAGAGGATTTAGCACAGTGAGCCCTGTCCTCCTAAAAGCACCCACTAAATTTGACTGCTATTAAAGACCAGTCATGAAGGAGTGTGGCAGCCCCAGGGGTAGAGGATATGGCCTTATCACAGGATAATTTTACCTCGAAATTCAGACACCAATTATCAATATAATGCAGAGGAAAATTTTCAGCATGGGTGGGGATGACCCAATGATCTTATTCTAAAGCAACTTCTGTCTGAGACCGTCTTGGAACTATGGAGTTCAGTCCCATCATCTCAGGGCATCTGCATCACCCCATGTTCACTCAGCCAGCATTTCTGGGACACCTACTAAGTTTAAAAGCCTTGGTGTGGACAGGTGGGGAATTTTAAACCAACAAAGATAAAGCCATGTTGTTATTACACCAGCCACTATGGCCGTGTACTAACGACCCTGGGAGGAAGACTCAGATAAGCCTACGTGCACTAATCAAACCATGGACCTGGTTTCTATTTCCTGCCTTTTGGATTAGCTAAGGGATTGGAGCAGTCTTAAATTGCTCCAAGCCTGCTGACCCATGATGCCAGACCTGCCACAGAAAACACCCCTGCAATTGTGAACCGTTAACCAAAAACACGGTTTAAAAATACGCAATTTCTTTCAAATTCCACTTCATTTTCTAATCAAAAAATACTTAATACCAGGAGGAAATCACTTCTCCCTCTCTCTCCCCTCCTCCCCCCCTCCACCCCTCTTTCTCCTCTGCCTCCCTCGGTCTCCTCCCAGAGCCTCCTTCCTCCCACCCCACTTGACACTCTCTCGTCCCCCCACCCCCTCTAGCTCTTATCATTTTAAGCTGTGTGCATGCCATCTCAGGGATTAAAGTCCAATTTAAGTCTTCTGGCTATTGTTATTACCTACCCTTGGCTTATGAGATGCATTTGCCTGCAATTTGTAATGCATCAATAACTTCCACTCTCCTGCTCCTCCACTTGTAAACAATGTATTATAATTAAAAATGCCTGTGTCTAGCCTTGTAACGAAAAAAAGACAAAAATTAGGACTTCCAGTTCTTGGTTATACTATTCCTAATCCTGCCAGTTAAGCATGCCTGTCCGCCCCACTGAACAAACTCTCTAAAGCTGAGAATGCACAAAGCCCTTAGTTCAATAGTCGCTCTCCTTGACTCCATCACTGACTGCGGCTGTCAGTTTCGACACCACCAAAGCAGATTGTAATTGGCAGGATGAGGTGCAGAAATGGGGAATGGTTTGAAAATATGTGGTTCTCAACCACACAGGCACACGCACATGCACGCACACACCATGCACACACAGAGCCTTTCCCCCCCCCCTGCCTTACAACAGTTCTTGCAAATTTAGAGACTTGATAATATGAAGCTTCTAATCAGAACCCACAAGCCGCATCATTTTGCTAGCCCGTGATTAGAAGCAGAGGAAGGAAATACAATGCAATGAGCACCCCGGTGCATCCTCATCCTGAGCAGGTCCTGCCTGGCTGGATGGATGCTGCTTTGGGAATGTGCCCTGCCGGGGAGCCAGCCCTTGACCTTTGATTTTGGGCAAGTCTTCCTGGGGATCTGAATCTGCAAGCCTCCCAAGAGTCACAGTTGTCCTGCAAAGGCCTTGAGTGAGTTCCCAGATCACGGAGTCAAACCTCAGAAGCTCACCGAAGGCCACATGTTTCAGTGGACCTTTTCCTTCTGGGAACTTGAAAAGTCAAATGTCAATCTCCCACCATTCTCATACAAAATCGAATCTAGCTGACTGGAACTTCAGAACGTGTTCCTCAACCTCGAGCTACTGTGAATGCTGTTTTAAAGCAGATAAATTCATTTGTTGTGGGACTAACCTTCAACTTGTAGGATGTATTTTATTAACAGTATCGCTGGCCGCAACTTACAATATCCAGTAGCAACACACCCTGATTAGAGATCCATCGAAAATTGTCTGCCATGCCCCGCGGTGGCTTCAGTGGTTTGAGCGTTGACCTATGGAGCAGGATGTCCACAGATACAATTCCCCGTCATGGCACATGGGCCTGGGTTGTGGGGCTCGATCCCCAGTGTGGGCCGTAAGAGGCAGCTAATCAATAATTCTCTCTCATCATTGATGTTTGGATCTATCTCTCTCTCCCTCTCACCTCGAAAATCAATAAAAAATTATATTTAAGAAAGGGAGAAATGTCTACAGACATAGCCAACAACATTGGGTCCTTGCAAGGGCAATAATCACCTTTTGGTAAGAACTTGCAGCAACCTAAAAGAATGTTTAGTTCCAATGTCTGCCCACAGTTATAGAAATTCAGGCTAATAAGGAGCAGAGAGTTCCTTTACTCCTGTGGGTGGTCCCCAGACCAGAAGTAGTATCATCACACCTGAACCATCCTAAGAAAATGCAAATAAATGGAAGCCCCCACCTCACATAGACGAGTCAGAAACTCAGAGGGTGCTGCCCAGCAATCTCTTCTAAAAGCATTCCAGGTGATTCTGCACTGAAGCTGAAGTTTTTTTAGAGCTACCATGCTATTCCGATGCTCAACTTTACAGATGGAAAAACTGAGGACCCAGAGAGGTAAAGTGACTGCCCAAAGTCAACACAACTACATTAGGACTGACCTTCTACTACTTCAGCACCAAATAACCACAAATTATTCTCACGACACACACACACACCCACACACACCACTAATTTTCTACATATCGATCTTCAGCCTGCTTCTTGCTCTACCTGCTAATTTATCCCCTGGCCCCTTTTCCCTGAATTGCCACCATTCTTTGAGATTTGTTTCCCTGATCCTGACCCCATTTGAAGATACTGTCTACTAATTAAGCTGAGATTGAGGTTTACTACCCCATCTTCCTGGTCTGTACTATCCCTTCTATTAGCAGTGTGCTTATGGCAGTACATATGGTGTGAGTGTGGGGCCTGTTAGGTTGTGGTGATCTCTGTGTTTGTTGCGTACATGCGTATGGTCTCTATGAACATGGCTGTGTACAAGCCTGAGCAAGTGTGTGAGTCCTGGAAGGTTCAGGAAGGATAGAGTTTAAGGTGACCATGGATCCATGCTCCCTGCTCACTCGAGCCCACATCTCTACACAGGGCATTCAGTAACTTGTGACAGCTCCCTGCAAGCTTTTCCTCAGTGATTGAGGCAGTGGCAGCATGATTTTGTAACAGATTTCAGCAGGCAAGAGACCTACAAGTACCTTCTTTCAGAAGGGGATCCAATAAAAATTCATCTCTTGGGGCTTGCCAGAAAACACACGTTATCCCACAGTCATAGATTTTACTATTTTGCTAAAATTCTGATAGCCTTTCTGTTTCTTTTCTCCACAGAACTAATCAGTTGTTGAATTAACAACAGTTTATGCCCTGGTCGTTTGTTGCTAAGTGTGGTAGAGCTCAGATCTTGGTGCACTGGAAGGTTTTCTAGGTTTGATTCCCCATTCCAGGGCTAGTACTTTGGGTTGCAGGTTCGGTTCACCAACCTCCAGTCAGGACGTGTGAAGGAGGCAACTCAGTTGATCTGCTCTCATGTCCTCTCTCCCCTCCCCCCCCTTTCACTCTCTCTAAAAATCAATGGAGAAAAAATATCATCCAGGTGAGTATTAACAAGCAAAACAAACAAAAATACAGCTATTTTCACATCAGAAGGACACAGCCTCTGACCCTATCTTCTTGAACATTAGATAGATAAAAATGGGGGGAGGTAGATGAGAAAAAAAAAGAAAAAAAAAAAGAGAATAAAAAAAAGAAAAAAAAGAAAGAAAGAGAAAAAAAAAGAGGGGAAAAGAGGGGAAAATGGTGATGGAAGGAGGAACTTGAACTTGGGGTGTAAACACACAATACAATATACAGATGAATATAGTATAGAAATGATAGTACACCTAAAAACCTATGTAATACATTAACCAATTGTCACTTGCCCAAACAAAAACTCCAATAAATTCAGCTAAAATAAAAAAACTACCAACCTTGAAAAAAAGAATAATATTTAAAATAAAATAGATTTTCTCTCTGGCTCAGAGAAACTCCTGACCTACTGTCTGGTTTGAAAATCCGATTCTTAATCAAGCAAGATGTGCTTGGAATCACTATAGAAATGTATTTAGGAGACCAGGAATGAGCGCGAAGGCGGAAAAGTCACAACAAAAAATCTGGAAAAAAGAACCCAGTCTCTGAACTTTGATTTTCAGCTGCAATCAGTTTTATGGCCCTGACAAAGCTTCTTTCCCCCTTTCCTTAACCAAACTGTACTCAGATAGGGTATGCTTCCTCCTCTGAGCCCTCGCTTCCCCTCTGCCCAAGCTTGGTGCGACAACCTAGGGCTTCCATCTCTATCCTATTCAAGAGTCCCAGTCTCATACAAGAATCCTGCTAAGAGTCAGTTTACTTTAGGAGTGATCCTCCTACCACCCTCCAAATTAACCACATGGTCAGAGGAGAGAGGAGAAGTGAGGGCCTCAATATCTGATCAAATCAATTAATTTCCTCATCCCCTCCCCCCGCCCTCCAGCCATCCAATCCACGCCACCAAATCACCATCCTCCGAAGTGAGTACAGGAGTTCCCCTGGCCTGCCTTCAATAAGAATCCTGTTTTTGAGTCTGTTTTAAACCAAGAATCAAGCTAATTTCTGATGTCACGCGTCCTCTTAGTAATTTTTTTTTTTTTTTTTTATTTTTTGTTTTTTTTTTTTTTTTTTTTTTTTTTATTCACCCTCCATCTGAATCCTCACCTCTGCTCGTTGTCTATAAAATCCTCCGTCCCACATTTCCTTGTATTTGGAGTTGATCCCAATGTTCTTCTCCCTCTCAATCTACTGGTGAAACTTACTACACACTTCCTCCAACCACCGTATAGCTTCTTTTGAATAAAGCCTTTTCCTTTAGCCATCCTAAACAAATTATCATGAGTTAATTTTTTTTTCTTCTTATAACAGATTTTCGCCCACGATCATGCCAGGATGTTATTCACATTACCCAAACAGGTATAACAAGATTTCCTTCCTTTGAAAAACCAGGGGTTGCCTGGGGTGATGGAAAAGGGACCCCACTCCTGCCTTTGGACATGGGGTTTCCGGGTAGGCAAAACCTGGGTGGAGAAGGCAAGGAATGCCCCGAAGGCAAAGAATATGGAAAGATCACCAGGAATCCTTTTCCCTACCCAGGACTTTAAAAACCTTTAAATAAAAAAACTTTCCGTGAACCCTTCCGAGAAATGGGGAAGGAAATCCATTCCCCAGGAAAAAGGGATTGGGGGGGAAAAGGTCCCCCGAAGAAAAATGGGGGTTTTAATTTTTTCAAACCCCCCTGGACAACATAAAAAGGAGATAAGGAACCGCATAATGAGGATTGGTCCCCTTTTTTCATCATAAAAATGGGTAGGATGTATGGCCAGCCTCACAAGGTTCCCAACTGCAAATAAATATTACCCTGGTCCTCCCTTCAACTGCCTTAGTGAAATACCCACTTATATCCCCAAGGAAAACCCAAGGCAAAAACTGAGCCATGGGAAGAGGTGAAAAAGGGAGCAAACAAGAAACAAGATAAAGACCGGGGCCACGGCTTCCAATTAGACCTTGCAATCCAAAATTCAAAAAGACCCTTCAGAAAAATTAGAAAGTGTGTGTTGGTCTTGAACCTTATTTTTCCTGAGTCAGAAAAAATTTCAAAAATGCCAAAAAAATTCTGTATTTTTCTTCCCCTCTCCTTTTTCCCCTCCTATTCAAACCTGCTTTGTCCCCTTCATGAAGGAAGAACCGTCCCTAAATGCCCCAGAAAATTACTTTTTGGATTTAAATAAACAAACAGAAAAGAAAACAAGTCTCTGGGGTGAAAATCCCAGCATTTAGGTGATGGGTTGTTTTTTTTTGATTTATTTTTTTTTAAATTCATTCCCCTGTTTTCTAAGCAGTGTTTTTGAAAAAAAAAAAACAGCCTGAAAAGAAAGAAAAAAGGAACCATCCCCAAGCAAAAAGAACAGCCAAAACCTGACTTTTCCTAACCAAAGGAAATGGGTCCCACTCGTGGGCCGGGACCCTAGACAAATAACAAAAGAGCCCTGCCCCCTAAAATCCAGAGCGGGGGCAAAACTTCAGAGTGGTGGGGTCCAACTGTTGGAAGGCTTGGTGCCGTGGTCCCCACAAGCTTGGTTGCCCCAACCCAGTTTGTGACCCAAGGTACAGAGGTAAAAACAGAAAATATGGAAAGTAATTATTTAAAAACACTATTACAGGCAAAATTTGACAACCTGGCAATTTTATTTTTTCCTGGGTTTTTTTACTTCCCCCCCTAACAATTAAAAACCCATGGCCCTTTTTTGAATATTGTAATGGTCTGTTTTTTTTTTAATTTATCATTAATTTCTTAGTTCTTTATCTCCCCCCACTGCCAAATTGTATTAATATTTTTTTTACAAAAGTAAAAATCCAGTCCCCCCACAGTTGGCAAAAAATGGAAAGAAATTTATTTTTTAATATTTGTTAAACCACAAGAAAAATATCCGAGGAAAGTACAGAAAAAGTAGATATACAGCTTATATGTTAAATTGAAAAGCATTTGTGGGTCCCCATAGTTATTTTTATTATGTATAAGGTTATCCCCCTGTTTATAAAGGACCCTTATTTAACAACCCCAGAAAACTCATTTACTTGTTCACAACCCAAACAACAAAACTCCTGTAAAAAAAGGTAAGAACAATATATTCCCCCCCCCTCCCATTTTTCACAGATTGTTGTGGAAAAGCCATAAGGGCAGAGAGAAGGGTAATGTTTTCCCAGTTAATTGCCGTCCAATTGGTTAATAAGTGACAAAGGTTGACTGAGAAACATTTCCGGAAGAAT
>JAJQQW010000027.1:0-18173 GCA_025583905.1 Ia io
TCATTCTTAGTGTTCTCAATACTTTATCATACTGTTCTATACTCTGGGAAAATGAATTTTTTCAGTGCTTCTCATATAGTCCTTTTTACGCCGCCCTATACCCCAACACCATTGAACAGGAGATTAAGAACACAAATACATCCACACAGCGGGGTCTTCTCACTTTGTACAAGAGACCCATTACAAAAGAGTGAGTCACTCAAGGCATCTATTGTACATCATCCTGACAAATAATAACTCAAGTGATGTTTACGTCGGCATTTCTTTTCGTTTTGGGGGGACGATGTTGCTCGTCAGGAGAAGTGCATTCTCATCACACCGCCCTTTTTTTCCAGTTGGGATGCAACATTCCTACCTTGAGACACCGTTTCGCCTATTATTGATGGGGAGTTGCGGGGGGGGCGGGGAGGCGAGGGTTATACGACAAGCGCCTCCAGATTGGCAGGAAGCGCGAAACGGTGCACTTACAAGAATCTAGAGTTAAGCGGCGGTGTCAAATAATTTATTATCTCTTTTTTTTTTGTGTTGATGTTGGTGGTGTTATTAATAATATTGATATATATATTTAATCCAGGAGCGTACACTTTACCGAAGCCGAGGATACCTGAGTGTGCGTTCGGACTAGAAACCGTAACGTTCCGTTGTAATCGAATACAAAAGGCTGATCGCCTACCATCATGCACCATAAATTGCATGACCCCCACTCACCTCCCCCTTGTCGCGATCAATCCGTTTCATGCGCAGCTTAATCCATCATATCTCCTAACGCCAGACCAGACAGTCGGTGAGTTGAAGAGTGACACCCACCCCCAAAACTTTCAACCCCTTCAACCCTCCCAACCATACCACCACCTGAACCACCAAACTTGATGACACCCCCCTCAAAACCCCCACCCCACCACCACACATCCCTACCCCCACCCCCCCACCCACCCCCCCACCTATTCAAACCATTTTGACATCCTTCCCCACAAGACACCAACTTTCCTTTCCCACCCACAAACAACTTCATCAAAATTCAGTAGAGATGTTCGGGTTCTAAAACATATTCCAAGATTTCTAGAGACACTCTGACACATCCCACAGGTTGGTTGGTTTTGAGCGCTGGGAGTTTTTCATTTCAACACGTGTGTCATACCGGCTTTTAAAAGGCACATTAAAAACGCTACTGGGAACACTAGCCTAACTACCATTTTTTCATTTCTTAGTGTTCTCAATACTTTCATAGTGTTTCTATAGCTCTAGGAAAATGAATTTTTTCAGTGTTTCACCAATTCCTTTTCCCGGAAACGCCAACTCCTTTTTGACGGGAAAAATAAATGTAAACAGTGTCACACTCTCTCTTCTCAGCTGTTTGAACAAGATTTCCCAGTGACTTCTAAATATTTCCCTAGTCTGGAGTTGTGAATTCTCAGTGCGACACTCCCATTTGTCCAGTGGTTGAAGCTCATTCATTGTGAATTCCCCAATGTTACTAACACCGTGACCCTAACCCTGTCCCTAAAACCTCTAAACCCCTATCCCCTATACCTAGCCCCTAATCTGCGTCGGAACCCTAGCTAGCCCGAACCCCTTATCCTAACCCTAACCCTAGCCAAAACCGCAATTCTCTCACCCTAACACCAGAACTAACCTCGATGATGAGGGTAATCACTCCCAGCTGGTCCCCCTGGCCAAATCATCATCATCACCTGGGATCAATTGAGCCTGCCCACGTGGCCCCTCCCCTTGGTGACGACGTCATCACTTCCGGTTCAAAACGGACTAACCAGGCATTTTTTCTCAAAAACGCCAACACATTGACCCTGAATTATAAAAATGTAACCTGTATCCAACTCGGTTCTATGTTCTTTGAACACGAACTCCTTGTCATGAAAACAATGTTTTACAGATATATTAAGGCCCTTTATTTACGTATTCCTAGTGATTGAAGCACGTTCTTATATATTCACCTAGGTTATCATTGTGAATTTCCCGAGTTGGAGTCACTTTCTTCCAGTGACTCAAGCTCCTTCATTGTGAATTCCAATTTGGGTTTAAACAGCTTTTTTTTTTTACAAATATACCAGCACTTTAAACCATTATTACGGCTTGAATGTCTACACTACAATTCACAGCGCTTGGGAAACATATTCCCAGAATATCAAAATTCAGTAGAGATGTTCGGGTTCTAAAACATATTCCAAGATTTCTAGAGACACTCTGACACATCCCACAGGTTTGTTGTTTTGAGCGCTGAGAGTTTTCATTTCAACACGTGTGTCATACCGGCTTTTAAAAGGCACATTAAAACGCTACTGGGAACACTAGCCTAACTACCATTTTATTTTCTTAGTGTTCTCAATACTTTCATAGTGTTCTATAGCTCTAGGAAAATGAATTTTTCAGTGTTTTCAATTCCAATTCCTTTTCCCGGAAACGCCCAACTCCTTTTTGACGAAAAAAAAAATAAATGTAAACTGTGTCACACTCTCTTCTCAGCTGTTTGAACAAGATTTCCCAGTGACAAAATTGGGCTGTTCAGATATTCAGTCTATTGGAACATGTATTCCTGAGTATGAAGCACAATTCTAAATATTTCCCTAGTCTGGAGTTGTGAATTCTCAGTGCGACACTCCCATTTGTCCAGTGGTTGAAGCTCATTCATTGTGAATTCCCAATGTTACTACACCGTGACCCTAACCCTGTCCCTAAACCTCTAACCCTACCCCTATCCCTATACCTAGCCCTAATCTGCGTCGGAAACCCTAGCTAGCCCGAACCCTTATCCTAACCCTAACCCTAGCCAAAAAAACCGCAATTCTCTCACCCTAAACACCAGAACTAACCTCGATGAGGTAATCACTCCCAGCTGGTCCCCTGGCCCAAATCATCATCACCTGGGATCAATTGAGCCTGCCCACGTGCCCCCCCCTCCCCTTGGTGACGTCATCACTTCCGGTTTCAACGGACTAACCAGGCATTTTCTCAAAAAAACCCAACACATTGACCCTGAATTATAAATGTAACCTGTATCCAACTCGGTTCTATGTTCTTTGAACACGAACTCCTTGTCATGAAACAATGTTTTTACAGATATTAAGGCCCTTTATTTACGTATTCCTAGTGATTGAAGCACGTTCTTTATATATTCACCTAGGTTATCATTGTGAATTTTCCCGAGTTGGAGTCACTTTCTTCCAGTGACTCAAGCTCCTTCATTGTGAATTCCAATTTTGGTTAAACAGCTTTTTTTTTTTTACATATACCATACCAGCACTTTAACCATTATTACGGCTTGAATGTCTATCCCTACCATTCACAGCGCTTTGGAAACATATTTCCCCCCCAGAATATCAAAATTCAGTAGAGATGTTCGGGTTCTAAAACATATTCCAAGATTTCTAGAGACACTCTGACACATCCCACAGGTTGGTTTGTTTTTGAGCGCTGAGAGTTTTCATTTCAACACGTGTGTCATACCGGCTTTTAAAAGGCACATTAAAACGCTACTGGGAAACACTAGCCTAACTACCATTTTCATTTCTTAGTGTTCTCAATATACTTCATAGTGTTCTATAGCTCTAGGAAAATGAATTTTTCAGTGTTTTCACCAATTCCTTTTCCCGGAAACGCCAACTCCTTTTGACGGGAAAAAAAAAATAAATGTAAAAAACAGTGTCACACTCTCTTTTCTTCTCAGCTGTTTGAACAAGATTTCCCCTGTGACAAAATTGGGCTGTTTCAGATATTCAGTCTATTGGAACATGTATTCCTGAGTATGAAGCACAATTCTAAATATTTCCCTAGTCTGGAGTTGTGAATTCTCAGTGCGACACACTCCCATTTGTCCAGTGGGTTGAAGCTCTCATTCATTGTGAATTCCCAATGTGTTACTACACACCCGTGACCCTAAACCCTAACCCTGTCCCCTAAAAACCTCTAACCCTATTATCCCTATATACCTAGCCGCCCTAACCTGCTGTCGGAAACCCTAGCTAGCCCCGAACCCTTATCCTAACCCTAACCCTAGCCCCAAAACCCCAATTCTCTCACCCCTAACACCAGAAACTAACCTCGATGAGTAATCATCACTCCCAGCTGGTCCCCTGGCCCAAATCATCATCACCTGGGATCAATTGAGCCTGCCCACGTGGGCTGGCCCCGTGGTGGCCCCCTCCCCTTGGTGACGTCATCACTTTCCGGTTCGGTTCAAGGGGACTAACCAGTTAACCATTTCTCTCAAAAACGCCAACACATTGACCCCCTGAATTATAAAATGTAACCTGTATAAATCCCAAACTCGGTTCTATGTTTCTTTTGAACACGAACTCCTTGTCATGAAACAAATGTTTTACAGATATTAAGGCCCTTTTATTTACGTATTTCCTAGTGATTTTGAAGCACGTTTCTTATATATTCACCTAGGGTTTATCATTGTGTGAATTTCCCGAGTTTGGAGTCACTTTCTTCCAGTGACTCAAGCTCTCCTTCATTGTGAATTCCAATTTGGTTTAACACATTTTTTTTTTTTTACAAATATACCAGCACTTTAACCATTATTACGGCTTGAATGTCTCCCTACAATTTCTCAGCGCTTTGGAAACATATCCCAGAATATATCAAAATTCAGTAGAGATGTTTCGGGTTCTAAAAAACATATTCCAAGATTTCTAGAGACACTCTGACACCCTCCCATCCCACAGGTTTGGTTGTTTTTTTGAGCGCTGAGATTTTTTTCATTTTCAACACGTGTGGTCCATACCGGCTTTTAAAAGGCACATTTAAAACGCTACTGGGAACACTAGCCCTAACTACCATTTTCATCATTTCTTAGTGTTCTCAATACTTTCATAGTGTTCTATAGCTCTCTAGGAAAATGATTTTTTTCAGTGTTTCACCAATTTCCTCCTTTTCCCCGGAAAACGCAAAACGCCAACTCCTTTTGATGGGGGGGAAAAAATAAATGTAAACAGTGTCACACTCTCTTCTTCTCAGCTGTTTGAAACAAGATTTCCCAGTGACAAAATTGGGCTGTTCAGATATTTCAGTCTATTATTCTATTGGAACATGTATTCCCTGAGTATGAAGCACAATTCTAAATATTTTTCCCTAGTCTGGAGTTGTGAATTTCTCAGTGCGACACTCCCCATTTGTCCAGTGGTTTGAAGCTCATTCATTGTGAATTTTCCCCCAATGTTACTACAACCGTGACCCTAACCCCTGTCCCTTAACCCCCCCTAAACCTCTAACCCTATCCCTAACCTAGCCCCTAATCTGCGTCCGGAAACCCTAGCTAGCCCGAACCCTTATCCTAACCCTAACCCTAGCCCAAAACCGCAATTCTCTAAACACCCTAACACCTCAACTAACCAGAAAACTAACCTCGATGAGGTAAATCACTCCCAGCTGGTCCCCCTGGGCCAAATCAATCATCACCTGGGATCAATGAGCCCTGCCTGCCCCCACGTGCCCCCCCCCCCCCCTTTGGTGACGTCATCACTTCCGGTTCAAAACCGGGACCTAACTAACCAGGCATTTTCTCAAAAAACGCCAACACATTTGACCCTGAATTATAAAATTGTAACCTGTATCCAACTCGTCGTTCTAGTTTTTATGTTTTTTTCTTTGAACACGAAACTCCTTGTCATGAAACAATGTTTTACAGATATTAAGGCCCCTTTTTTATTTACGTATTTTCCTAGTGATTGAAGCACTTTCTATATATTATTCACCTAGGTTATCATTGTGAATTTTCCCGAGTTGGAGTTCCACGAGTGGAGTCACTTTCTTCCAGTGACTCAAGCTCCTTCATTGTGAATTTCCAATTTTGGTTAAACAGCTTTTTTTTTTTTACAAATATACCAGCACTTTAAACCATTATTACGGCTTGAATGTCTATCCTACCATTCACAGCGCTTTTGGTTAAAACATATTCCCAGAATATCAAAATTCAGTAGAGATGTTTCGGGTTTCTAAATATATTCCAAGATTTCTTAGAGAGACACTCTGACACATCCCACAGGTTGGTTGTTTTTGAGCGCTGAGAGTTTTTTTTTTTTCAACACGTGGGTGTCATACCGGCTTTTTTTTAAAAGGCACATTTAAAAACGCTACTGGACTAAAACTAGCCTAACTACCCCTTTTTTTCATTTCTTAGTGTTCTCAATAATACTATTCATACTGTTCTATAGCTCTAGGGAAAATGAATTTTTCAGTGTTTCACCATTTCCTTTTCCCCGAACGCACCAACTATTTTTCCCCTTACAATACTTTTGATGGGAAAAAAAAATAAATGTAAACAGTGTCACAACTCTCTTTCTCAGCTGTTTTTTGAACAAGATTTTTCCCAGTGACAAAAAAATTGTGCTGTTTCAGATATTCAGATATTCAGTCTATTGGAAACATGTATTCTTGTGTATTGAAGCACATTTAAATATTTTTTCCCTAGTCTGGAGTTGTGAATTCTCAGTGCGACACACTCCATTTTTGTCCAGGGGGTTGAAGCTCATTCATTGTGAATTCCCAATGTTACTACACCGTGACCCTAACCATGTCCCCCTAAACCTCAACCCTACCCTTAACTAAACCGACTAGTTTAAAATCCCTATTCCTGCCTCTGAACCCTAGCTAGCCCGAACCCTTATCCTAACCAAAAACCCTAGCCCGAACCGCAAACCTCTAACAAACCCTCTAACACCAGAACTAACCTCGATGAGGTCAATCACTCCCAGCTGGTCCCCCCTGGCCAAATCATCATCACCTGGGATCAATTGAGCCTGCCCCACGTGGCCCCCCTCCCCTTGGTGACGTCATCACTTCCGGTTGAAAACGGATCCCCTAAACCAGGTTTCTTTCTTTCAAAAAAACGCCAACACATTGTCCCTGAATTTAAATAAATGTAAACCTGTATCCAACTCGGTTCTATGTTTCCTTTGAACACGAATCTCCTTGTCATGAACCAAAATGTTTTACAGATATTAAAGGCCCTTTATTTACGTATTCCTATGAGTGTTTGAAGCACGTTTATACATTCACCTAGGTTATCATTGTGAATTTCCCGAGTTGGGAGTCCTTTTCTTCCAGTGACTCAAGCTCCTTCATTGTGAATTCCAATTTGGTTAAAAAAAAACAGCGTTTTTTTTTACAAACAAATATACCAGCACACTTTAACCATTATTACCACTTTGAATGTCTATCCTACCCTTTCACAGCGCTTTGGAAACATATTCCCAGTATATAAAAATTCAGTAGAGATGTTTGGGTTCTAAAAAAACATATTCCAAGAGTTCTAGAGACACTTGACACATCCCACAGGTTTGTTGTTTTGAGCTCTGAGAGTTTTCATTTTAACACGGGGGTGTGTCATACCGGCTTTTTAAAGGCGCATTAAAACACTACTTGGAACACTAGCCTAACTACCATTTTCATTTTCTTAGTGTTCTCAATACTTTCATACTGTTGTCTATAGCTCTCTGGGAAAAAAAAATGAATTTTTCAGTGTTTTCACCAACTCCCTTTTCCCGGAAACACAACCAACTGCTTTTTGATGGGGAAAAAATAAATGTAAACAGTGTCACACTCTCTTCTCAGCTTTTTGAACAAGATTTCCCAGTGACAAAAAAAAAATTGTGCTGTTCAGATATTCAGACTATTGGAACATGTATTCTTGTGTATGAAGCACATTTCTAAATATTTCCCCTAGTCTGGAGTTGTGAATTCTCAGTGCGACACTCTCCATTTGTCCAGGGCTTGAAGCTCATTCATTGTGAATTCCCCCAATGTTTACTACACCGTGACCCCTAACCCATGTACCTAGACCTCAAACCCTAACCCTAAACCCCCCCCCCTAACCTGCGCCTGAACCCCTAAAACCCTAGCTAGCCCAAAACCCTTATCCTAACCCTAAACCCTAGCCCGAAACACCACGCAATTCTCTAACCCTAACACCAGAAACTAACCTTGATGACGTCAATCACTCACTCTGGTCAGCCCCCTGGCCAAATCACCATCACCTGGGATCACTTGAGCCTGCCCACCACGTGGCCCCTCCCCCCTGGGGTGACGTCATCACACTTCCGGTTTGAACCGCCTAAAACCAGGTTTTCTCTCAAAAACGCCAACTCATTTGTCCCTGAAGTATAAAATGTAAACAAGTATCAAACTCGGTTCTATGTTCTTTGAACACGATCTCCTTGTCATGAAAACAATGTGTTACAGATATGAAGGCCCTTTATTCACGTATTCCTCGTGTTTGAAGCACTTTCTTTATACACCTTTTTCACCTAGGTTATCATTGTGAATTTCCCGAGTAGGAGTCACTTCACTTTCTTCCAGTGATTCCTCAAGCTTCTTCATTGTGAATTCCAATTTGGTTAAAAACAGCGTTTTTTTTTTTTTTACAAAAATATACCAGCACTTTAAAACCATTATTACCACACTTGAAAGTCTATCCTACCTTTCACAGCGCCAGCGCTTTGGAAACATATTCCCCAGTAATTTCAAAAATTCAGTAGAGATGTGTTTGGGTTTTCTAAAACAAATATTCCAAGAGTTCTAGAGAGACACTTGACACATCCCCACAGGTGTTGTGTTGTTTTGAGCTCTGAGAGTTTTTCATGTTTTAACACGGGTGTCATACATACCGGCTTTTTAAAAGGGCACATTAAAAAAAATTACTACTTGGAACACTTAGCCTAAACTAGCCTAACTACCATTTTCATTTCTTAGTGTTCTCAATACTTTCATATACTGTTCTATAGCTCTGGGAAAAATGAAAATTTTTCAGTGTTTCACCAACTCTCCTTTTCCCGGAAAACACCAAACCAACTGCTTTTGATGGGAAAAGGAAAAGTAAATCAGTAAAAGTAAACAGGTGTCACACTTTTTTTCTCAGCTGTTTGAAACAAGATTTCCCATGACAAAAATTGTGCTGTTCAGATATTCAGATATTCAGACGATTGGAACATGTATTCTTGTGTATGAAGCACATTTTCTTAAGTATATTTCCCTAGTCTGGAGTTGTGAATTTCTCAGTGCGACACTCCCATTTGTCCAGGGCTTGAAGCTCATTCATTGTGAATTCCCAAGGTTACTACACCGTGACCCTAACCATGTACCTAGACCTCTTAAAAAACCCTAACCCTAAACCCGACCCCTAACCTGCGCCTGAACCCTAGCTAGCCCGAACCCTTATCCTAACCCTAAACCCTAGCCCGAACCAACCAATTCTCTAACCCTAACACCAGAACTAACCTTGATGACGTCATCACTCCCAGCTGGTCCCCCTGGCCAAATCACCATCACCTGGGATCACTTGAGCCTGCCCACGTGGGCCCCTCCCCCTTGGTGACGTCATCACTTCCGGTTTGAACCGCCTAACCAGGTTTTCTCAAAAAACGCCAACTCATTGTCCCTGAAGTATAAATGTAACAAGTATCAAACTCGGTTCTATGTTCTTTGAAACACGATCTCCTTGTCATGAAAACAATGTGTTACAGATATGAAGGCCCCTTTATTCACGTATTCCTCGTGTTTGAAGCACTTTTTCTTATACATTCACCTAGGTTATCATTGTGAATTTCCCGAGTTGGAGTCACTTCTTTCCAGTCCAGTGACTCAAGCTTCTTCATTGTGAATTCCAATTTGGTTAAACGTTTTTTTTTTTTTTGTTACAAATATACCAGCACTTTAACCATTATTACCACTTGAAAGTCTATCCTACCTTTCACAGCGCTTTTGGAAACATATTCCCAGTATTTCAAAATTCAGTAGAGATGTTTGGGTTCTAAAAACGTATTCCAAGAGTTCTAGAGACACTTGACACATCCCACAGGTCTGTTTGTTTTGAGCTCTGAGAGTTTTCATGTTAACACGGGGGTGTCATACCGGCTTTTTAAAGGCGCATTAAAACACTACTTGGAAACACTAGCCTAACTACCATTTTCATTTCTTAGTGTTCTCAATACTTTCATACTGTTCTATAGCTCTGGGGAAAATGAATTTTTTCAGTGTGTTTCACCAACTCCTTTTCCCGGAAAACACCAACTGCTTTTGATGGGAAAAGTAAATGTAAACAGTGTCACACTCGGTTCTCAGCTGTTTTTGAACAAGATTTCCCATGACAAAATTGTGCTGTTCAGATATTCAGACGACTGGAACATGTATTCTTGTGTATGAAGCACATTTCTAAATATTCCCCTAGTCTGGAGTTGTGAATTCTCAGTGCGACACTCCCATTTGTCCAGGGCTTGAAGCTCATTCATTGTGAATTCCCAAGGTTACTACACCGTGACCCTAACCATGTACCTAGAGACCTCAAACCCTAACCCTAAACCGACCCCTAACCTGCGCCTGAACCCTAGCTAGCCCGAACCCTTATCCTAACCCTAACCCTAGCCCCGAACACCAATTTCTCTAACCCTAACACCAGAACTAACCTTGATGACGTCATCACTCCCAGCTGGTCCCCTGGCCAAAAATCAACCATCACCTGGGATCACTTGAGCCCCCCCACGTGGCCCCTCCCCCTTGGGTGGTGACGTCATCACTTCCGGTTGAACCGCCTAACCAGGTTTTTCTCAAAAAAACGCCAACTCATTGTCCCCTGAAGTATAAATGTAACAAGTATCAAACTCGGTTCTATGTTCTTTGAACACGATCTCCTTGTCATGAAACAATGTGTTACAGATATGAAGGCCCTTTTATTCACGTATTCCTCGTGTTTGAAGCACTTTCTAATACATTCAGCTAGGTTATCATTTGTGAATTTCCCGAGTAGGAGTCACTTCCTTCCAGTTCCTCAAGCTTCTTCATTTGTGAATTCCAATTTGGTTAAAAACAGCGTTTTTTTTTGTTACAAATATACCAGCACTTTAACCATTATTACCACTTGCAAGTCTATCCTACCTTTCACAGCGCTTTGGAAACATATTCCCAGTATTTCAAAATTCAGTAGAGATGTTTGGGTTCTAAAACGTATTCCAAGAGTTCTAGAGACACTTGACAACACATTCCCACAGGTCTGTTGTTTTGAGCTCTGAGAGTTTTCATGTTAACACGGGGTGTCATACCGGCTTTTTTTAAAGGCGCATTAAAACACTACTTGGAACACTAGCCTAACTACCATTTTCATTTCTTAGTGTTCTCAATACTTTCATACTGTTCTATAGCTCTGGGAAAATGAATTTTTTCAGTGTTTCACCAACTCCTTTTTCCCGGAAACACCAACTGCTTTTTTGATGGGAAAAAAAGTAAATGTAAACAGTGTCACACTCGTTTTCTCAGCTGTTTGAACAAGATTTCCCATGACACAAAATTGTGCTGTTCAGATATTCAGACGATTGGAACATGGAAGCATGTATTCTTGTGTATGAAGCACATTTCTAAATATTTCCCTAGTCTGGGAGTTGTGAATTCTCAGTGCGACACTCCCATTTGTCCAGGGCTTGAAGCTCATTCATTGTGTGAATTCCCCCAAGGTTACTACTACACCGTGACCCTAAACCATGTACCTAGACCTCAAACCCTAACCCTAAACCGACCCCTAACTAACCTGCGCCTGAACCCCTAGCTAGCCCCGAACCCTTATCCTAACCCTACCCCTAGCCCTAACAAACGAACACCAATTCTCTAACCCTAACCACACCACCAAAACTAACCTTGATGACGTCATCACTCCCAGCTGGTCCCCCTGGCCCAAATCACCATCACCTGGGATCACTTGAGCCTGCCCACGTGGCCCCCCTCCCCCTTGGTGACGTCATCACTTCCGGTTTTGAAAACCGCCTAACCAACCTTTTTCTCAAAAAAAACGCCAACTCATTGTCCCTGAAAGTATAAAATGTAACAAATCAACTATCGGTTTTTCTCGGTTCTATGTTCTTTGAACACGATCTCCTTGTCATGAAACAATGTGTGTTACAGATATGAAGGCCCCTTTATTCACGTATTCCTCGTGTTTGAAGCACTTTCTTATACATTCACCTAGGTTATCATTGTGAATTTTTCCCGAGTAGGAGTCACTTCCTTCCAGTTCCTCAAGCTTCTTCATTGTGAATTCCAATTTGGTTAAACAGCGTTTTTTTGTTACAAATATACCAGCACTTTAACCATTATTACCACTTGCAAAGTCTATCCTACCTTTTTCACAGCGCTTTGGAAACATATTCCCAGTATTTCAAAAATTCAGTAGAGATGTTTGGGTTCTAAAAACGTATTCCAAGAGTTTCTAGAGACACTTGACACATCCCACAGGTCTGTTGTTTTTTGAGCTCTCTGAGTTTTTTTTCATGTTAACCACGGGTGTCATACCGGCTTTTTTTAAAGGCGCATTAAAAAAACACTACTTGAAAACACTACTAGCCTAACTACTACCATTTTCATTTCTTAGTGTTCTCAATACTTTCATACTGTTCTATTAGCTCTGGGAAAATGAATTTTTTCAGTGTTTCACCCAACTCCTTTTCCCGGAAAACAACCAACCAACTTTTTTTAAACCAACTGTAAGTAAAAAAAAAGTAAAAATGTGTCAGTTGTCACACTCTTTTTTTTTCTCAGCTGTTTGAAACAAGATTTCCCATGACAAAAATTGTGCTGTTCAGATATTCAGACGATTGGAGCATGTATTTCTTGTGTATGAAAGCACATTTCTAAATATTTCCCTAGTCTGGAGTTGTGAATTCTCAGTGCGACACTCCCATTTTTTGTCCAGGGCTTGAAGCTCATTCATTGTGAATTCCCCCCAAGGTTACTACTACACCGTGACCCTAAACCATGTACCTAGACCTCAAAACCCTAACCCTAAAACCGACCCCTAACCTGCGCCTGAAACCCTAGCTAGCCCCGAACCCCTTACCCTAACCCTAACCCTAACCCTAGAACCCGAACCCGAACCACCAATTCTCTAACCCTAACACCAGAACTAACCCTTGATGACGTCATCACTCCCAGCTGGTCCCCTGGCCAAATCACCATCACCTGGGGATCACTTTGAGCCTGCCCACGTGGCCCCCCCCCCCTTGGTGACCACCCCCGTCATCACTTCCGGTTCCCGGTTGAACCGCCTAAACCAGGTTTCTCTCAAAAACGCCGCCAACTCATTGTCCCTGAAGTATTAAATGTAACAAGTATCAAACTCGTTCTTCTATCAAAAAACCATTCTTCTTTGAACACGATCTCCTTGTCATGAAAACAATGTGTTGTTACAGATATGAAGGCCCTTTATTCACGTATTCCTCGTGTTTTGAAGCACTTTCTTATATACATTCCACCTAGGTTATCATTGTGAATTTTTCCCGAGTAGGAGTCACTTCCTTCCAGTTCCTCAAAGCTTCTTCATTGTGTTGGTTTCCAATTTGGTTAAACAGTTTTTTTTTGTTTTACAAATTATACCAGCACTTTTTAACCATTATTACCACCTTTGCAAAGTCTATATCCTACCTTTCCCACCCAGCGCTTTGGAAACATATTCCCAGTATTTCAAAATTCAGTAGAGATGTTTTGGGTTCTAAAAAACGTATTCCAAGAGTTCTAGAGACACTTTGACACATGCCACAGGTCTGTTGTTTTGAGCTCTGAGAGTTTTTTCATGTTACCCCCCACGGGTGTCCATACCGGCTTTTTAAAGGCGCATTTAAAAAAAACACTACTTGGAACACTAGCCCTAACTACCATTTTCATTTCTTTAGATGGTGTTCTCAAATACTTTCATACCCCCTGTCAATAGCCCTTTGGGAAAATGAAATTTTTCATACTTTTCACCAACTCCTTTTCCCGAAAACACCAACATGTACACCCCCGGGAAAAACCAAAAATGTAAACACCCCCAAACCCAACCAAAACCACCAACCCGAGTCAAAGTCACCTGTTTGAACAAGATTTCCCCATGACAAAAATAACCACTTGCTTTTCAGATATAAATATTCCATACTTTACCTGGACAAAACATCAAGTTATTCTTGTGTATGAAACCACATTTCTAAATGTAACACCCTAGTCCCCCAAATTCCCACAGCCAAAACTACTCTACCACCCCCACCACTCCCTAATCATTCCAATTCCAAGGTTAATAAAACAAACTATTTTACTACACACCCACCTCCCCCAACCCAAACCCCATCCCCAAAAGACACCCCCCCCTGTTTTTTCCCATAAAGAAGCAAACCTACAAAAAACCAACATCCCAAATTAACCCCCCCAACACCACCCCCAACCCTAACACCCAAAAGGAACCCAACAACCCCAAATCCCCTGACCCCCTCAAACAAACCAAAAACAAAAAAAAAACCCCACTTCCCAAAACCCCCAAAATACTCCAAATTAAAACCCCGTCCAAATTATCCCACCCCCCAAAACCCACCCCAACCCCCCAAAACCCCCACCCAAATTAATAATCAACCCAACCCCTACACCCCCCAAAAACATAATACCCCCCCCCCCCCCATCACCCCCCCCACCACACCTAAACCACCACCTCCCTTTACCCAAAATCCCCCCAACTAAATCATGCTAACCCCACACCCCTAACCCTTAACACCACCACATCCAGGGTATAGCTCTAACTATGCTTAACCCAAACCCGACAGACAAAAACCCCCTGGAAAAACAAACATTAACAAAAAAACCAATAACAACCTTTGAACCAATCGCCCACCACCCCCCCCCAAAAACATCACCCCCCAGTTCAATTGATCACCCACCCAACCCCATTTGGACCCTAGGCCCCCCAACAAACCTATCCCCCCTCCAAAACCCACGAACAAAAAAAATTTTTCAAATGCATTCCCAATGTCATCCCACCAATGTTATCCTTAACATATATTGAAACTTTCTAAAACAAAAACCAACCCCATACCAGGGTCCCCTCCCAACAAACCCATTTTCTCAACAATAAAAAACCAAAAACCAAATTGGTCACCAGAAAAAAAACCCATAACAAAATCAAAAAAATAAAAAAACCCAACAAAACACCCCAAACACAAACAAAAATGGAACACAACCCATTTTTCCCATCCCAAACCCCCACTAATACCCCAATTCCAACATTCGTTCTCATATGTTGAAAAGATTTTTTTAAATTACAAAACGAGTCCAACATTTTAACTTAATTTTACCTCGAAAACATAATCCCCCAATGCCCACACCAAACAAAAAAAAATAAATATTAACACCACACTACCCTAAACTTCCAAATTCCCAAAAAACAAATTTTAACAATTTCATCCTTCATTGTGAATTCCCTTTTCCAACTACTAAAAAGACAAACAAAAACCTCCACCAACAACTTTTAAAAATATAAAAAACCCTAAACACATTTTTTTTACACCAATTAAAAAATAATACCCCTCCTTACATAGCTAAACACAACCCCTTCCTACCTAACCCCAATTTTCCTGCTTAGACCTTAAAACTGAAATCCCCCTTAAAATTAAATTACCCCACAAAATATTTCTTTCAATAAACCACCTGGTTTTTTTGTTCCCCCAGTTCTAAACCCCCCCACCCCATAAAAAAACCCAACATCCCCAACCTTTGCCCATATTGGCCAAATTACCGGTCCCACAATCAACCCACCACCTTCCTACATATGAAAGTACTCCCCCCACGTTTATTACATTCCTAAGCCCCAGTTCCCAACCTGTTGGGCTTCATAAAAAACCAAAAATGAAAAAACAATTAAACTCCATATCTAATCCCCAACATAATCTAAACCAACATAACTAACAACCCCCCAGCAAAAAGGGACCATTCACCCTAACTGTCAAATGTAAAAACACAATTTTTAATGACAAACTCACTTAAAACCTTGGGAAAACAAGAATTGAAAATATTCCATTTCCATGGAATAAAAAAAACAATAAAAAAATACATAAAAAAAAAAAAAAAAAATAAAAAACCTATTATCTTCCAAAAGACCAAACCATTGAAAAAACCAAACAACGTTGCAAAGAAAAAAAAAAAAGAAACAAGGACTCCAAACTCTTAGTGAAAGTCCCCGGTTAAAAAAAAAAAAAAAAAACCTCTTGGGACCAGAAAAACAAAAAACCCCCAATCATAAAAAACTTCCTCCCATTTCAATAAAAACAAAAAAAGACCAAAAACAAAAAAAAAAAATCAAAAGAAAACCACAAACTCAAAACAAAAAAAAAGGTTCCCTGCCTAAATCCAAGTGAAAAAAACCCCCAAAACCCAACCAACTAAAAATAAAAAAAAACCAAAAAACAAAAAAATACATACAACCTACAAAAAAAAACCCAAAAACCCACCCAACCCAAAATAAAAACCCCAAAAAACCCAACCCATAAAAAAAAAAAGACCAATAAAAACCCAAAAAAAAACAAAAAAACCCCAAAAAAAATAAAAAACCAAAAACAAAAACACTAACGACCATAACCCTAAACCACCCAACAAAAAACAAAAACCTTTCAACCCCAAACCCCCCAAAAAAAAAAAAAACACCAAACCAAACCCAAACCCTAAAAAAAAAAAAACAAAAAAAAAAGAAAAAAAAAAAAAAAAAAAAAAATGCAAACACACAAAAAAAATTTATCAAACGAACAAAAAACAAAAAAAAAAACCAGCCCCAAAAAACATAAAAAAAAAAATAAAAACAAAGAAAAAAAAAAAAGCTAAAATAAAAAAAAAAAAAAAAAAACTTAAAACTAACGCAAAACGAATAAAAGAATTAAAAAAAAAAAAAAAAAAAAAGAAAAAAAAAAGAAAAACTAAATTCAGAATCAAAAAATTAAAAAAAAAAAAGAAAAAAAAAAAAAAAAGAAAAAACCCGCACACGAAAACCCCAAAGGAAAAAAAAATCAACAAAAAAACAAAAATAGGGAAACAAAACAAAAAAAAAAACAAAAAAAAAAACAAAAAAAAAGCTCCCCCTCAAAAAAAAAATTTAAAGAAAAAGGAATAAAAAAAAAAAAAAAACAAAAAAGAAAAAAAAAAGAAAAAAAAACCAAAAAAAAAAAAGAAAAAACGAAAACAAAAAAAAAAAAAAAAAAAAAAAAAGGAAACAAATCAAACAAAAAAAAAAAAAAAAAAATCAAAAACCAAAACACTGAAAAAAAAAAAAAAATGAAAAATAAAAAAAACAAGAAAAAAAACAAATAAAAACCCACCCCCTCAAAAAAAAAAAACAAAAAATCCAAAAAACCATCCCCATTCTAAAAAAAAAAAACCATATACCCCAAAAAAAAAAAAATAATGCGTGGAGGAAAAAAAAAAAAAAAAAAAAGAAAAGGGATTTTTAAAAAACAACAACACCAAAAAAAAAAAAGAAAAAAAACAAATCCAACAAAAAAAAAAAAAAAAAAACGGAAATAAAAGAAAAACACATCACAAAAAAACCAAAAAGAAAAAAAAAAAAAAAAAAAAAAAGAACCAAACCAAAAAAAAAAGAAAAAAAAAAAAAAAAAAAGAAAAAACCAAACATAAAAAAAAAAAAAAATAAGGAAAAAAAATAAAAGGACATTTAAAAAAAAAAAAAAAAAAAAAAAACATTTTTCAAAACAAAAAAATCCAAAAACAAAAAAAAAAAAAAAAAAAAAGAAAAAAACAAAAAAAAGAACAAAATTAAAAAAAACAAAAACATTTTTATTCCAAAACCACGCAACAAAAAAAATTACAAGGGAGAAAGGAAATAGTCCACAACCAAGAAAGGCTCTCTGAAAAAAGAGAACACACTTACACAAAAATTTTAATTCAAAAAAATAATTTATCATTTTTAAAACAAAAAAACCAAAAAAGGAAAAAAAAAGAACCAACTGCGTCCTATTTATTTACAACACTTTTTATTCTAACAAACTATAGCTTTTTAAACTTCATTTATCTGTAAAAAGTTACAATTTATCATTAGAAATTTTTCAATCAACCACTCAAAAAAAAATAAAAAAAGAAAAAACAACATCGATTCACCAACTCCTTTTCCTGGTTTCATTCTTTTTTATTCTCCCGGAGAAAGTACGGAAAAACAACAAACAACACTCGGCTTCTTCTGGATGGGAGCAATTAAATGTAAACAGTGTCAACAAAGGAAAATCTAAAGTAACACAACTCCTCTTTCCTCTCACTGAGCTGTTTTGAAAACAAGATTCATTACTAAATATTTTCCCTATTCTGGAGTTGTGAATACCTCAGTGCACACTCCCATTTGTCCAGCGGTGGAAGCTCATTCATTGTGAATTCCCAAT
>JAJQQW010001934.1:0-13216 GCA_025583905.1 Ia io
CCCCCCCCCCCCCCCCCCCCCCCCCCCCCCCCCCCCCCCCCCCCCCCCCCCCCCCCCCCCCCCCCCCCCCCCCCCCCCCCCCCCCCCCCCCCCCCCCCCCCCCCCCCCCCCCCCCCCCCCCCCCCCCCCCCCCCCCCCCCCCCCCCCCCCCCCCCCCCCCCCCCCCCCCCCCCCCCCCCCCCCCCCCCCCCCCCCCCCCCCCCCCCCCCCCCCCCCCCCCCCCCCCCCCCCCCCCCCCCCCCCCCCCCCCCCCCCCCCCCCCCCCCCCCCCCCCCCCCCCCCCCCCCCCCCCCCCCCCCCCCCCCCCCCCCCCCCCCCCCCCCCCCCCCCCCCCCCCCCCCCCCCCCCCCCCCCCCCCCCCCCCCCCCCCCCCCCCCCCCCCCCCCCCCCCCCCCCCCCCCCCCCCCCCCCCCCCCCCCCCCCCCCCCCCCCCCCCCCCCCCCCCCCCCCCCCCCCCCCCCCCCCCCCCCCCCCCCCCCCCCCCCCCCCCCCCCCCCCCCCCCCCCCCCCCCCCCCCCCCCCCCCCCCCCCCCCCCCCCCCCCCCCCCCCCCCCCCCCCCCCCCCCCCCCCCCCCCCCCCCCCCCCCCCCCCCCCCCCCCCCCCCCCCCCCCCCCCCCCCCCCCCCCCCCCCCCCCCCCCCCCCCCCCCCCCCCCCCCCCCCCCCCCCCCCCCCCCCCCCCCCCCCCCCCCCCCCCCCCCCCCCCCCCCCCCCCCCCCCCCCCCCCCCCCCCCCCCCCCCCCCCCCCCCCCCCCCCCCCCCCCCCCCCCCCCCCCCCCCCCCCCCCCCCCCCCCCCCCCCCCCCCCCCCCCCCCCCCCCCCCCCCCCCCCCCCCCCCCCCCCCCCCCCCCCCCCCCCCCCCCCCCCCCCCCCCCCCCCCCCCCCCCCCCCCCCCCCCCCCCCCCCCCCCCCCCCCCCCCCCCCCCCCCCCCCCCCCCCCCCCCCCCCCCCCCCCCCCCCCCCCCCCCCCCCCCCCCCCCCCCCCCCCCCCCCCCCCCCCCCCCCCCCCCCCCCCCCCCCCCCCCCCCCCCCCCCCCCCCCCCCCCCCCCCCCCCCCCCCCCCCCCCCCCCCCCCCCCCCCCCCCCCCCCCCCCCCCCCCCCCCCCCCCCCCCCCCCCCCCCCCCCCCCCCCCCCCCCCCCCCCCCCCCCCCCCCCCCCCCCCCCCCCCCCCCCCCCCCCCCCCCCCCCCCCCCCCCCCCCCCCCCCCCCCCCCCCCCCCCCCCCCCCCCCCCCCCCCCCCCCCCCCCCCCCCCCCCCCCCCCCCCCCCCCCCCCCCCCCCCCCCCCCCCCCCCCCCCCCCCCCCCCCCCCCCCCCCCCCCCCCCCCCCCCCCCCCCCCCCCCCCCCCCCCCCCCCCCCCCCCCCCCCCCCCCCCCCCCCCCCCCCCCCCCCCCCCCCCCCCCCCCCCCCCCCCCCCCCCCCCCCCCCCCCCCCCCCCCCCCCCCCCCCCCCCCCCCCCCCCCCCCCCCCCCCCCCCCCCCCCCCCCCCCCCCCCCCCCCCCCCCCCCCCCCCCCCCCCCCCCCCCCCCCCCCCCCCCCCCCCCCCCCCCCCCCCCCCCCCCCCCCCCCCCCCCCCCCCCCCCCCCCCCCCCCCCCCCCCCCCCCCCCCCCCCCCCCCCCCCCCCCCCCCCCCCCCCCCCCCCCCCCCCCCCCCCCCCCCCCCCCCCCCCCCCCCCCCCCCCCCCCCCCCCCCCCCCCCCCCCCCCCCCCCCCCCCCCCCCCCCCCCCCCCCCCCCCCCCCCCCCCCCCCCCCCCCCCCCCCCCCCCCCCCCCCCCCCCCCCCCCCCCCCCCCCCCCCCCCCCCCCCCCCCCCCCCCCCCCCCCCCCCCCCCCCCCCCCCCCCCCCCCCCCCCCCCCCCCCCCCCCCCCCCCCCCCCCCCCCCCCCCCCCCCCCCCCCCCCCCCCCCCCCCCCCCCCCCCCCCCCCCCCCCCCCCCCCCCCCCCCCCCCCCCCCCCCCCCCCCCCCCCCCCCCCCCCCCCCCCCCCCCCCCCCCCCCCCCCCCCCCCCCCCCCCCCCCCCCCCCCCCCCCCCCCCCCCCCCCCCCCCCCCCCCCCCCCCCCCCCCCCCCCCCCCCCCCCCCCCCCCCCCCCCCCCCCCCCCCCCCCCCCCCCCCCCCCCCCCCCCCCCCCCCCCCCCCCCCCCCCCCCCCCCCCCCCCCCCCCCCCCCCCCCCCCCCCCCCCCCCCCCCCCCCCCCCCCCCCCCCCCCCCCCCCCCCCCCCCCCCCCCCCCCCCCCCCCCCCCCCCCCCCCCCCCCCCCCCCCCCCCCCCCCCCCCCCCCCCCCCCCCCCCCCCCCCCCCCCCCCCCCCCCCCCCCCCCCCCCCCCCCCCCCCCCCCCCCCCCCCCCCCCCCCCCCCCCCCCCCCCCCCCCCCCCCCCCCCCCCCCCCCCCCCCCCCCCCCCCCCCCCCCCCCCCCCCCCCCCCCCCCCCCCCCCCCCCCCCCCCCCCCCCCCCCCCCCCCCCCCCCCCCCCCCCCCCCCCCCCCCCCCCCCCCCCCCCCCCCCCCCCCCCCCCCCCCCCCCCCCCCCCCCCCCCCCCCCCCCCCCCCCCCCCCCCCCCCCCCCCCCCCCCCCCCCCCCCCCCCCCCCCCCCCCCCCCCCCCCCCCCCCCCCCCCCCCCCCCCCCCCCCCCCCCCCCCCCCCCCCCCCCCCCCCCCCCCCCCCCCCCCCCCCCCCCCCCCCCCCCCCCCCCCCCCCCCCCCCCCCCCCCCCCCCCCCCCCCCCCCCCCCCCCCCCCCCCCCCCCCCCCCCCCCCCCCCCCCCCCCCCCCCCCCCCCCCCCCCCCCCCCCCCCCCCCCCCCCCCCCCCCCCCCCCCCCCCCCCCCCCCCCCCCCCCCCCCCCCCCCCCCCCCCCCCCCCCCCCCCCCCCCCCCCCCCCCCCCCCCCCCCCCCCCCCCCCCCCCCCCCCCCCCCCCCCCCCCCCCCCCCCCCCCCCCCCCCCCCCCCCCCCCCCCCCCCCCCCCCCCCCCCCCCCCCCCCCCCCCCCCCCCCCCCCCCCCCCCCCCCCCCCCCCCCCCCCCCCCCCCCCCCCCCCCCCCCCCCCCCCCCCCCCCCCCCCCCCCCCCCCCCCCCCCCCCCCCCCCCCCCCCCCCCCCCCCCCCCCCCCCCCCCCCCCCCCCCCCCCCCCCCCCCCCCCCCCCCCCCCCCCCCCCCCCCCCCCCCCCCCCCCCCCCCCCCCCCCCCCCCCCCCCCCCCCCCCCCCCCCCCCCCCCCCCCCCCCCCCCCCCCCCCCCCCCCCCCCCCCCCCCCCCCCCCCCCCCCCCCCCCCCCCCCCCCCCCCCCCCCCCCCCCCCCCCCCCCCCCCCCCCCCCCCCCCCCCCCCCCCCCCCCCCCCCCCCCCCCCCCCACCCCCCCCCCCCCCCCCCCCCCCCCCCCCCCCCCCCCCCCCCCCCCCCCCCCCCCCCCCCCCCCCCCCCCCCCCCCCCCCCCCCCCCCCCCCCCCCCCCCCCCCCCCCCCCCCCCCCCCCCCCCCCCCCCCCCCCCCCCCCCCCCCCCCCCCCCCCCCCCCCCCCCCCCCCCCCCCCCCCCCCCCCCCCCCCCCCCCCCCCCCCCCCCCCCCCCCCCCCCCCCCCCCCCCCCCCCCCCCCCCCCCCCCCCCCCCCCCCCCCCCCCCCCCCCCCCCCCCCCCCCCCCCCCCCCCCCCCCCCCCCCCCCCCCCCCCCCCCCCCCCCCCCCCCCCCCCCCCCCCCCCCCCCCCCCCCCCCCCCCCCCCCCCCCCCCCCCCCCCCCCCCCCCCCCCCCCCCCCCCCCCCCCCCCCCCCCCCCCCCCCCCCCCCCCCCCCCCCCCCCCCCCCCCCCCCCCCCCCCCCCCCCCCCCCCCCCCCCCCCCCCCCCCCCCCCCCCCCCCCCCCCCCCCCCCCCCCCCCCCCCCCCCCCCCCCCCCCCCCCCCCCCCCCCCCCCCCCCCCCCCCCCCCCCCCCCCCCCCCCCCCCCCCCCCCCCCCCCCCCCCCCCCCCCCCCCCCCCCCCCCCCCCCCCCCCCCCCCCCCCCCCCCCCCCCCCCCCCCCCCCCCCCCCCCCCCCCCCCCCCCCCCCCCCCCCCCCCCCCCCCCCCCCCCCCCCCCCCCCCCCCCCCCCCCCCCCCCCCCCCCCCCCCCCCCCCCCCCCCCCCCCCCCCCCCCCCCCCCCCCCCCCCCCCCCCCCCCCCCCCCCCCCCCCCCCCCCCCCCCCCCCCCCCCCCCCCCCCCCCCCCCCCCCCCCCCCCCCCCCCCCCCCCCCCCCCCCCCCCCCCCCCCCCCCCCCCCCCCCCCCCCCCCCCCCCCCCCCCCCCCCCCCCCCCCCCCCCCCCCCCCCCCCCCCCCCCCCCCCCCCCCCCCCCCCCCCCCCCCCCCCCCCCCCCCCCCCCCCCCCCCCCCCCCCCCCCCCCCCCCCCCCCCCCCCCCCCCCCCCCCCCCCCCCCCCCCCCCCCCCCCCCCCCCCCCCCCCCCCCCCCCCCCCCCCCCCCCCCCCCCCCCCCCCCCCCCCCCCCCCCCCCCCCCCCCCCCCCCCCCCCCCCCCCCCCCCCCCCCCCCCCCCCCCCCCCCCCCCCCCCCCCCCCCCCCCCCCCCCCCCCCCCCCCCCCCCCCCCCCCCCCCCCCCCCCCCCCCCCCCCCCCCCCCCCCCCCCCCCCCCCCCCCCCCCCCCCCCCCCCCCCCCCCCCCCCCCCCCCCCCCCCCCCCCCCCCCCCCCCCCCCCCCCCCCCCCCCCCCCCCCCCCCCCCCCCCCCCCCCCCCCCCCCCCCCCCCCCCCCCCCCCCCCCCCCCCCCCCCCCCCCCCCCCCCCCCCCCCCCCCCCCCCCCCCCCCCCCCCCCCCCCCCCCCCCCCCCCCCCCCCCCCCCCCCCCCCCCCCCCCCCCCCCCCCCCCCCCCCCCCCCCCCCCCCCCCCCCCCCCCCCCCCCCCCCCCCCCCCCCCCCCCCCCCCCCCCCCCCCCCCCCCCCCCCCCCCCCCCCCCCCCCCCCCCCCCCCCCCCCCCCCCCCCCCCCCCCCCCCCCCCCCCCCCCCCCCCCCCCCCCCCCCCCCCCCCCCCCCCCCCCCCCCCCCCCCCCCCCCCCCCCCCCCCCCCCCCCCCCCCCCCCCCCCCCCCCCCCCCCCCCCCCCCCCCCCCCCCCCCCCCCCCCCCCCCCCCCCCCCCCCCCCCCCCCCCCCCCCCCCCCCCCCCCCCCCCCCCCCCCCCCCCCCCCCCCCCCCCCCCCCCCCCCCCCCCCCCCCCCCCCCCCCCCCCCCCCCCCCCCCCCCCCCCCCCCCCCCCCCCCCCCCCCCCCCCCCCCCCCCCCCCCCCCCCCCCCCCCCCCCCCCCCCCCCCCCCCCCCCCCCCCCCCCCCCCCCCCCCCCCCCCCCCCCCCCCCCCCCCCCCCCCCCCCCCCCCCCCCCCCCCCCCCCCCCCCCCCCCCCCCCCCCCCCCCCCCCCCCCCCCCCCCCCCCCCCCCCCCCCCCCCCCCCCCCCCCCCCCCCCCCCCCCCCCCCCCCCCCCCCCCCCCCCCCCCCCCCCCCCCCCCCCCCCCCCCCCCCCCCCCCCCCCCCCCCCCCCCCCCCCCCCCCCCCCCCCCCCCCCCCCCCCCCCCCCCCCCCCCCCCCCCCCCCCCCCCCCCCCCCCCCCCCCCCCCCCCCCCCCCCCCCCCCCCCCCCCCCCCCCCCCCCCCCCCCCCCCCCCCCCCCCCCCCCCCCCCCCCCCCCCCCCCCCCCCCCCCCCCCCCCCCCCCCCCCCCCCCCCCCCCCCCCCCCCCCCCCCCCCCCCCCCCCCCCCCCCCCCCCCCCCCCCCCCCCCCCCCCCCCCCCCCCCCCCCCCCCCCCCCCCCCCCCCCCCCCCCCCCCCCCCCCCCCCCCCCCCCCCCCCCCCCCCCCCCCCCCCCCCCCCCCCCCCCCCCCCCCCCCCCCCCCCCCCCCCCCCCCCCCCCCCCCCCCCCCCCCCCCCCCCCCCCCCCCCCCCCCCCCCCCCCCCCCCCCCCCCCCCCCCCCCCCCCCCCCCCCCCCCCCCCCCCCCCCCCCCCCCCCCCCCCCCCCCCCCCCCCCCCCCCCCCCCCCCCCCCCCCCCCCCCCCCCCCCCCCCCCCCCCCCCCCCCCCCCCCCCCCCCCCCCCCCCCCCCCCCCCCCCCCCCCCCCCCCCCCCCCCCCCCCCCCCCCCCCCCCCCCCCCCCCCCCCCCCCCCCCCCCCCCCCCCCCCCCCCCCCCCCCCCCCCCCCCCCCCCCCCCCCCCCCCCCCCCCCCCCCCCCCCCCCCCCCCCCCCCCCCCCCCCCCCCCCCCCCCCCCCCCCCCCCCCCCCCCCCCCCCCCCCCCCCCCCCCCCCCCCCCCCCCCCCCCCCCCCCCCCCCCCCCCCCCCCCCCCCCCCCCCCCCCCCCCCCCCCCCCCCCCCCCCCCCCCCCCCCCCCCCCCCCCCCCCCCCCCCCCCCCCCCCCCCCCCCCCCCCCCCCCCCCCCCCCCCCCCCCCCCCCCCCCCCCCCCCCCCCCCCCCCCCCCCCCCCCCCCCCCCCCCCCCCCCCCCCCCCCCCCCCCCCCCCACCCCCCCCCCTCCCGCCCATCCCCAAAACCCCCTGTTCTCCCAAGCCCTCCTAAGTGGGACCTTTAAATAAACTAGCCCTCCCCCCCCTTTGGGGACCACCCGTCTATGTTGTTCCCCCAAAACCCAAGGTCTCCCCCCCCCGACCCCAACCCCCGCCCCGGCCCGCCGCAACACTCCACCCCCCCACACCACCACCCCCCACACCACCCCATCCCGACCCGCACCCCACCCCCCCCTCCCCCACACAACCCCCCCCACCTCACCCACACACCCACCCCCCACCCCACTCCCAATCCATCCAAAAAAAGACCACACCCCATGGGCATGTCCCCCCCCCCCACCTTCCATTTCGCAAACCCACCTCCCCCCCACTCCCCCTCCCCCCCCTCCCTGTGGCCACCCCGCAACCCCAGGTCCCCACCACTCCCTTGCAAAACGAAACCCCCACCCCTCCCTACACCCCAAACCAAACCTGGGTGAAACTTCAGGGTTCCGCCCCATTAATAAGCGTTCCCCCTCAACTAAAAAAAAAAACTGAAAATTTCGGTTTAAGGGCTTTTTAAAAGCATTACTTTTGCCCAGATCTCAACACAGACAAAGTTTTGATTTCAGGAAATGTTTCACGTGTCCCTTAAACTGTCACGAACCAATTGTTCCCACGTGCTGAACATTGAAATCAGGGGAAACTCGACTGCTATCCCGGAAATCTCGAATAATACAGGGAAAAAGGGCCCTGTTGCGAGAGCCAATGGGAATAAAAAAAAAACTTAAAGGTAGCAAGTTTGCTTTGTTAAAAAAGGGGGTTAGTCGTAAGGTGGTGTAATTTTTGGTCAACATATTACGTTTTAGGCCATTTAAACGTAATATTTAAGTCATTTATAATGTGTAAGCTTTTCAAGTGTCTTTTACCTAGAATAAGGTTTTTCATCCTTTCAATAAACCCAATACCAGCAATGGCTATTCCCCATCCTAAATAGATTCTTAGGACATATTTTTTTTTTTGTTTGTTCCCATGTAGACAAAAAAGGGAAACTTGTCTAACCGTGCAGGGCCACATAAGGGGGCGGAAAAATTTCCAAAGAATTCCCCACCCACCGTAACTTTCCACCAACTACCCAACAAAACTTCTTAAATCACTTCCACCCTCCCACAATTGACCCACCTCTCCCCCTACACAAGAAAAATCCCCCAATAAAAACGTGTGAAGTTCAAAAGGACAATATTGAAGTTTGTCCTTTTTGTAATTGCTAGCAAAACCCTTTATTTTACTTAGCTAAGCAGTTGGAAATTACTCTATTTTTACAAGCAATCTACTAAATGGATTAAAACCTTTCTTATAATTTTTGACTCAGCTAACAATGGGAAAACTTGTAAGGGGAGCCCTGTTCCCCTGAGAAGAAAGAATATAAAGCGAACCAATGGCAACAGCTATAAAAATCAGTGGAATCAAGCATTCCCCCTGGAAATTGCTGAATAATAACCGGGGGAATCGAAAAGCAACCAATACATGACCCTTAAAAAAATTTTGGTGGTGCCCTATGGTCCAACAAAAAATCAAAACCAGCAAAAAATTTTCACGGTGAGCAAGGGAAGCCGAAACCCCCAATGAACCCAAAACCTGGACCCCCAAGTCCCACCACGGGGCTCCTCAAGGAGCCGCTTTAGCATGGGTTTTGTAAAATTTCAACGGAAAGACCAGAATGTATCTAAGAATAAAACAAACTTTTTCAATGACCTTAGAGAGAACAGTAAGTTTTAGGGCAAATGTTCCCTATCAAGGGAAATATGGAAAGGGTCCCAAAATTAGGCTTACCCACCAGGTTTTCTTTAAGCCAAAAAATACTTGGGGAAAAGGAAACAATAGGTAATAATACAACAATTATGGTGAACATATAAAAACAAAAGTGGGGCCCCAGAAACTATTAAATGATTGGCCCACGCAACGCCATTTTACTCCTGGCCCACTTCAGTAGAGCTTTATATATTAAAGGCCCCCCGTGGTTTTGCCATGTTGGATATTCGTTTTCCTGGGTTTATGGGGTGTTCCTGGGCTCCCACCAGCCTGGTCCCTTGGGGGAGGGGTTGGGACAATTGACGCTATGGGGGAAAATGGTGCGGGGATGGCCCACCCCCTGCCCACTTTTTTCATGAGGGGTCCAACCCTTAAAACTCCTTGGGTCGGAGGGGGGGGGGGACCAATTTTTGCATATTTCCCTAGCTTTTTTAAGAATTATAAGGGGGATAAATACACATGTGGGGGGCCAGATTTAGTATATCATTCATTCAAAATGGGAATTCCCATAATTCATTCAGGGGACACTTTCCAAAGGTTTGTAATTTAATTTATCCCCCTTCCTCTTTGTCCCCCCCATTAAAAGGAAAGGAGGGGAAAAATTTTACGGGGTTCCCTGTTATAATAGTGCTTTTGGCCCCCACTTTAACTAGAAAATGCGGTTACCTTTTTCTTTATTTCCATTTTTCAACCCTCCAACACAGTAATCCAGGGGACCACCCTGACACTCAAGTTGGTAAAAAAAAAAAAACCCCCGGGGATTTGGGGGGAAAAGGGGAAAACTTACACTTAAAAAAACAACTTTTGGGGTGACAAATCCTCAGGGAACAGCCGTGGATCTGGCTGGGTCCAAGTTCAGTATTTTAATGGCCCCTAACCAACCGTTCTTTCTTACCCAGGGCCCTGAATTCAAAAAGGTGGCTTGGACCTTCAAAAAAGCCGGTTGGTGCTAGCCATAGCAAAAAGAAATCCTGTTTCCGGAAAATTCGTGGTGGGGTTGGGACCCTGAAAATTTTGCCATTAGGTGGCTTGAGTGTAAGCTGTGGGGAAATAAACACCACAGCTTGGGGCCCCAGGGTAGGCGGTGGGCTCCTTTGGGTGCTTGTCCGCCCTTCCTTGAATCACACACAAAAAGTAAAAGTTGAAAGTTCTTAGTCAGGGGAAAGCCAAGCGCTTATCCTCCCTAATCTTTTTAAAATTTTTTTTTTCTAAGAGCGTTAAGGGGAGGAAACGTAAGTGGGGAATAGCTTTCCTAAAGTCAACTAAACTCCAGTTAGGCATAACTTGGTTGCAAGTGTTCCTATCACAGGGGGAATTAAGAATGTCACCCTAAAAATCTTAGCTAAAGACCCATAATGGAAATCCTTTTTTAAAATGGTAGGCTTTACAAGAATAGAAAATATGGAAAATTTCAAAAGATGATTCCCCAACAAAGCCTGAAGCCTGCAGTTTTTCTGATTGTTCGAGAGAGAGAGAGGGCCCCAAGCGGAGCAGAAAGACTGTCTAGGAAGGTTGAGAAAAACGGCTTGGGGTTAAAAAGGAGGAATTAATTGGAAACACAAAGGACGAGGAAAGGTTGTTAGCGAGGGGGGGTCGGGTAGGGGAAACCCTGGGGGCCTTCCCCTGGGTCATGGGAGGCAGTGATTGGGATTTTTTCACCTCCAAAACGGACCCTGTTGGGAAAAGACATCTGCCCATAGGGGAATGGGAGGGCCCCTCCTTTGGGCCAGGGGGGAAGTTGGGGAACAGCGCCTTAGGTGGGTCCCCCCAAATCTGGGGTTTTATCCCACCACTCTGGCATTTTTCTGTTTTGTTTTTCAGCCCACCCGAGGCTCTCTCTAATTCGGGGGAACTATCCCCCCCCTTTTTTAGATTGAGAGTAGAGGAAGAGAGCGAGAGAGAGAGAGAGGAGATGAGAGAGAGGAGGAGTGAAGAAGAAATTCTATGTGGGAGAAGAGAGAACACTAACCAATACGGGTTGCCCTCCTGTTTATGGTGCCCCCAAACAGAGAATCCCTTTGCCAATCAAAAATTAGGTAAATGTGGGGTGGGGCCCCCTTAGGACTGGGAAAATTGAAAACCCCAGGAAACATTTTAGTTTTGGGCAAGGGGGGGGGTCCCGAGCCCTAATCCACCCATGAGCGCACTGGCAGCTAGGGAACCTACCTGGGTCCCCCCCCCACTTTCATCCCTCAACAATTTTAGAGACCTTCTTTTTTACCCTTTTCCAGACGGCCTGGCCCCCATTTTTTTTAGTTCTTTTTTAAGACAAAACCGAAATGCCCCCTTTGGAACCTTTTTTTGCAAATGTCCTCCCCTTCCTTTCTAGACCTGACCAAAAAGTGACATACCCTAGTGGAAGTCTTTTTTACACTGGGGGATTAGGATGGTGGCCACATTTGGCTCCTGGTGCTATTTTCCCTTAGCCCATTGGACTTCTGGGCCAAAAAAACATAAGTTTACATAATTTTTGGAATCCAGAAAGGTGAATCCCCAAGGAAGTAGCATGTGATGGGAAAAAACACTGGAGAATATGGACAAGCCTAACTGGCTTCTTTGAAAAAACAAAGGTTCCCCCTTTTCCTTAAAATTTCCCAAATCACTGATCTGTAACATGAAGGCTATGTGTCATATCTACCTCAGTAAGTCAATTGGCTTTGGATTAACTGAGTTAATGTAGAAAGCAGTTTAACAAAATAAAGTAAGCAAGCACATTTAAAGTGGCCCCTTTCAATAAAAAAAGTTTTAGCCCCATTTTTGGGGTGACTCCCAACAAATTAATATTCCCTAATAGGGCTGTGGAACTTAGAGGGAAGAAGAGGGGGTTTCCTGATAATTTTTTTTTTCTAATTGCCCTAAATTCTCTTCATATTTTAATATCTTCCCCACTAGAGGCCCCCCGATGCTATGAAAATTTTAGTGTGGGCAAGTTTTTAGGCCTTCCTTTCCCCCCCATGCTCAGCCAAGCCACCAGCCTTCCCTCTGGGCAAGAGGGGGGGAAAAGGGGCCCCTGTCCCCCCCCCCCCACTACCCCAATTGCAAAGCCTGCAAATGTAGAATGGCCCTTCTGGTTATATTTTTAATTTTCCCTTACAAATGTGCAATGCAGGGAAAAAGAGTGAAAAAAAGCTGATGAAAAACTCGGGGAGCCCCAAAAACAGGTTTTTAATCTTTTTTGGGAAAACGTACAAACAAAAAAACCCCCATCCTACGTGGGAAAAGTGAGAAGGAGAAAAAGGAAACACTGCAATGCCCCAAGGAAAACAGGAGGAAATTCGCACAGAGAAAAAATGGGGTGCCAACATGGAAACAGTAAAGGGAAGCAAGGCCCCCAAAAGGCCCCCAACCCCAAAAGCCCCATTTTTTTTTTTTTCCCCCCCTGGCCGCCCCCCCCTCCCCTCCCCCCTGTCCCCACCCCCCCTGGGAAACAGGGGGGGCGCCTTGCTTTTGGCTGCCCGGCCCAGACGCCCCCGCCTTTTAACCTTATACACCTCCCCTCCAGCGGTGGTGGTGGACCCCATTGGCGATCATCCAAACCAGTATTGAGCACTCACCCCCCTTGCCCCCACCACCATCTTCCAATCCCTGCCCAGAAAGTTTATCCCCCGATGGGCCACGTGTGTGCGGCAAGGGGCCCCTGCCCCGTGGGGCGAATGAATGTTTGCCATTGTTGGGGCCATTCGGTCCCCCCGCCAACCACCCACCTAACAAAAC
Source organism: Ia io (assembly GCA_025583905.1). Classification (NCBI taxonomy): domain Eukaryota; kingdom Metazoa; phylum Chordata; class Mammalia; order Chiroptera; family Vespertilionidae; genus Ia; species Ia io. The sequence continues at coordinate 11,982 of JAJQQW010001934.1, forward strand.
CAAGGTGAAAAGCATCGGTGAAGGTTAAGGCCCCTCCCCCCCACCCACAAAATCCAGGAAAACGGCGTTTTAACCTGCTGATACCACGGGCGGGGGCCCCCGGCTGGCCCCCACATGGGGCTCCTGAGGCCCCCACACCATCAAAAAACCCCCCGAGGCCCCCCACAGGGGGGCCCCTTTACGGAGAACCCCCCATTTCTCTCCCCCTCCCCGCCCCCCCCCCTCTTCCCCTAACCCCCCAATCCCTACCCCCCTCGCGGTGAAAATAAAATGCCCTATTTTAACCCCCTTTTATTTTTATTACCTGCCAAAAACCCCCAGGAAATTAGGTACAAACCAGTGGGCCAAATTTTTTTTAAAAGCACAACATATACCAAAAACATGAATCCACAACACAACGATAAACCTCGTCCAAAAAGAATGAAATAATCCGGTGTTTGTGTGTGGTGGGTGTGTGGGGGATTTGGTTGGGTGTGTGGGGGGGTGGTTGGTGGGTGTGGTGTGAAAAAGCCCTAACAAGAAATATATAATTACAAAAACAAGAGGTTATGCTTTATTTGTGGCCCATGCATAACTTGGATCAATTCTATTCATTTTCACCCCACTCTCTAAATTTTTAGAGTCCTATTTTTTACAAACAAAAAAAAAAAAAACCCCACACCACACCACCCAAACATGGACCAAAACCCTGGTTCCACCCCCCCTGATATTTCCCTAAGACAGCGTTGGGTGTATTCCTCAAACCAACCTTTTCTCCACACAACGACCCTTTAATTACAGTTTCCCTTCCATGTTAATTTATGAGGTTGAACGGGGACCCCCCCAACCCAATAAAAAAATATTTTTTCGTTGCCCTATCAGCCTTTACTTCCAATAAACTGGTAAAATTTTGGCCCTGGTTTATTGAATCAAAATAAAAATGTACAATTATTCTGTTGTGTTTTCCAATGGGTCCCTTAAGGTTAGGCACGACCCCTCTACAGTATTGAAGAAAACCGCTAAAAGCAGGTTCCCCCGCCTACGACCCATCCCGGCAAAAGGCCACAGTATAATTTTAATTAACGAATTCCAATTACATCAATAGTAGCGAAAAATTAAGATTTATGAGTAGCCAAACGAAAAAAAATTATTATGGTTGGGGGTACCCCCCACAAACATGAGGGTAATTGTATTAAAGGGATTTTCCGCGCATTTAAGAAAGGGCCTGAGAAACCAAAACTGGCACTAAAAAGTGG
>JAJQQW010001171.1:0-2500 GCA_025583905.1 Ia io
CTAATTAATATCATTAGAAAAGATCAGCCAAATTAGGGTTAGCTCATCTATTGTGGAGGATATGTTTTTTTCCTCTTTTATCACTTGTTTTTTTTTTTTTTTCTGAGTTTTGATTTTATCTTTTCGACTTTTTTTTTGTTTTTTAGTTTTTTTTCTATTTTTGTTGGTTTTTGGTGTGCACTCTGTCTTTGTCGCCTCTCCGTTTTTTTGTTTGGTGCTTTCGTTTGTTTGGTGGAGTTGTTTTTTGTTTTTTTTTTTTTTTTTGATTAGATTGGTTTGTGTGAAGATAAGTTTTTGACATTATAGTTTTGTCTTTTGTTTGTAGAGGTATGATTTATTATAGTTGAAGTTTATTGTTTAGTAGTGTGTTAATTTGGTCTTGAGGAGGGATGGGAGTGGGGGAGGGGGGGAGTAAAGATCAGTGTTTTTGGGAATGTTTGGGTTGTGTTTGGTTTGGGGTTTGTTTGTTTTTTTTTTTTTTTTTTTTTTTTTTTTTTTTTTTTTTTTTTTTTTTTTTTTTATTTTTTTTTTTTTTTTTTTTTTTTTTTTTTTTTTTTTTTTTTTTTTTTTTTTTTTTTTTTTTTTTTTTTTTTTTTTTTTTTTTTTTTTTTTTTTTTTTTTTTTTTTTTTTTTTTTTTTTTTTTTTTTTTTTTTTTTTTTTTTTTTTTTTTTTTTTTTTTTTTTTTTTTTTTTTTTTTTTTTTTTTTTTTTTTTTTTTTTTTTTTTTTTTTTTTTTTTTTTTTTTTTTTTTTTTTTTTTTTTTTTTTTTTTTTTTTTTTTTTTTTTTTTTTTTTTTTTTTTTTTATTTTTTTTTTTTTTTTTTTTTTTTTTTTTTTTTTTTTTTTTTTTTTTTTTTTTTTTTTTTTTTTTTTTTTTTTTTTTTTTTTTTTTTTTTTTTTTTTTTTTTTTTTTTTTTTTTTTTTTTTTTTTTTTTTTTTTTTTTTTTTTTTTTTTTTTTTTTTTTTTTTTTTTTTTTTTTTTTTTTTTTTTTTTTTTTTTTTTTTTTTTTTTTTTTTTTTTTTTTTTTTTTTTTTTTTTTTTTTTTTTTTTTTTTTTTTTTTTTTTTTTTTTTTTTTTTTTTTTTTTTTTTTTTTTTTTTTTTTTTTTTTTTTTTTTTTTTTTTTTTTTTTTTTTTTTTTTTTTTTTTTTTTTTTTTTTTTTTTTTTTTTTTTTTTTTTTTTTTTTTTTTTTTTTTTTTTTTTTTTTTTTTTTTTTTTTTTTTTTTTTTTTTTTTTTTTTTTTTTTTTTTTTTTTTTTTTTTTTTTTTTTTTTTTTTTTTTTTTTTTTTTTTTTTTTTTTTTTTTTTTTTTTTTTTTTTTTTTTTTTTTTTTTTTTTTTTTTTTTTTTTTTTTTTTTTTTTTTTTTTTTTTTTTTTTTTTTTTTTTTTTTTTTTTTTTTTTTTTTTTTTTTTTTTTTTTTTTTTTTTTTTTTTTTTTTTTTTTTTTTTTTTTTTTTTTTTTTTTTTTTTTTTTTTTTTTTTTTTTTTTTTTTTTTTTTTTTTTTTTTTTTTTTTTTTTTTTTTTTTTTTTTTTTTTTTTTTTTTTTTTTTTTTTTTTTTTTTTTTTTTTTTTTTTTTTTTTTTTTTTTTTTTTTTTTTTTTTTTTTTTTTTTTTTTTTTTTTTTTTTTTTTTTTTTTTTTTTTTTTTTTTTTATTTTTTTTTTTTTTTTTTTTTTTTTTTTTTTTTTTTTTTTTTTTTTTTTTTTTTTTTTTTTTTTTTTTTTTTTTTTTTTTTTTTTTTTTTTTTTTTTTTTTTTTTTTTTTTTTTTTTTTTTTTTTTTTTTTTTTTTTTTTTTTTTTTTTTTTTTTTTTTTTTTTTTTTTTTTTTTTTTTTTTTTTTTTTTTTTTTTTTTTTTTTTTTTTTTTTTTTTTTTTTTTTTTTTTTTTTTTTTTTTTTTTTTTTTTTTTTTTTTTTTTTTTTTTTTTTTTTTTTTTTTTTTTTTTTTTTTTTTTTTTTTTTTTTTTTTTTTTTTTTTTTTTTTTTTTTTTTTTTTTTTTTTTTTTTTTTTTTTTTTTTTTTTTTTTTTTTTTTTTTTTTTTTTTTTTTTTTTTTTTTTTTTTTTTTTTTTTTTTTTTTTTTTTTTTTTTTTTTTTTTTTTTTTTTTTTTTTTTTTTTTTTTTTTTTTTTTTTTTTTTTTTTTTTTTTTTTTTTTTTTTTTTTTTTTTTTTTTTTTTTTTTTTTTTTTTTTTTTTTTTTTTTTTTTTTTTTTTTTTTTTTTTTTTTTTTTTTTTTTTTTTTTTTTTTTTTTTTTTTTTTTTTTTTTTTTTTTTTTTTTTTTTTTTTTTTTTTTTTTTTTTTTTTTTTTTTTTTTTTTTTTTTTTTTTTTTTTTTTTTTTTTTTTTTTTTTTTTTTTTTTTTTTTTTTTTTTTTTTTTTTTTTTTTTTTTTTTTTTTTTTTTTTTTTTTTTTTTTTTTTTTTTTTTTTTTTTTTTTTTTTTTTTTTTTTTTTTTTTTTTTTTTTTTTTTTTTTTTTTTTTTTTTTTTTTTTTTTTTTTTTTTTTT
>JAJQQW010001171.1:10000-12772 GCA_025583905.1 Ia io
ATATATTGGTTAAATTGTTTTTAATATTCTTTGATATTATATTTAATTTCGGTTTTATTTCTAAAATTGGTTGTTAGTTATTATATGAGGACACCCCAAATGGGTAACAAACATTAAATTCCCAGATTATGTATATTTAATTTTTTTATGATATTTTATAGTATGTGTATGCAAAACATATTATATAATTATAATTTTATTATCTAGGTACACCACATACACACACCCAAATGGTGGATTTTTATTTTTTTTATTTTATATAACGCCTTTGATAGAACGCATTGACCAAAGAAATTAATATAACTCCCCGATAAGTAATTACCATTACCCCTGCCTTGAATTATTAGTTCTAGAGATTAGTAACGTGGACGTTTCTAATTGGTTCTAATTAGGATGTGTGTGACCTTTATGTAAAAGATAAAGAAAGATAATATTAGTTCCCTTGCTCCCATGTAGGGTTTGTGTTTACATCCTTTAGTCAAATGGATGAGGGACTCACTACCAACATTGTTTTTATTTATGTTAATAAACTGAGTGTGATTGAATTATGTAAATTTGGGGATATCTATCTAAATTATTCATCCTTAAAACTGGAAGAGTCTATAAATTTATTAATAGAATTTTTTTTTCCCAGAAGATTTTTATTATGTAAATTAAAAAAAATGTCTTAAAAAATGAGAAAAAATGTCTAAACAAATAAAACAAAATAAAGAGAACAAAAAAAACAAAGGTCTATTAGTGAAAAAAAAGCATTCCTAGATAACTAACTATAAAAAAAAAACGTGATTCCCAGAAGACCGGTAACCGCTGCCGGCTGTTTATTCACAAAACTAAACTTGTCCCATTATAAGCTTCTTTTGTGGCCCCCTAACCCAACTACGTGGGCGCTGCAGTCCACATTTTTTTTTTATTTTTTTTTTTTTTTTTTTTATTTTTTTTTTTTTTTATTTTTTTTTTTTTGATTTTTTTATTTATTTTTTTTTTTTTTGTATTTTTTAATTTTTTTTTTTTTTTAATTATTTATTTTTTTTTTTTTATTATTAATTTTATTTTTATTATTTTTTGTTTGTCAGCTATCCAATTGTTATTCTTAATCCAAAAAAGCCCTTAGACTTATTGATTTCTTAATATTTTAATGTTCGTCAAAAAGAATTATTAGTTGGGGGACTAAACCTCCCTCCTTTGCCTTCGGGTTCCCCATGGTCAGGGATATAAGTAAAGGAAAATAAGAATTCCTGAAGGGCTATGAATTTTCCCAATATTAAATCCCTGTATTGGGAGAAGGGTCGAGTGTCAAAAAAAATTATCTTGACCCTCTTATTGTAAGCTGAGGGAGACGGTAGGGACAAAAAAAAAAACCTATTCAATTTTCAGCTCCTTTCTTGTTGGCAGAAGGGGCAATTTAGGGCAAGGGTTTACCACTTTCTGCCCACCTCATTTGATTAAACGAAAAATGGAAAAAAAACAACTTGGAACCACCCTTCTGAACCCTGGACATCCAAAAAAACTTGAAGTAATTGGCTTCGGAGAGGGGGCAGCCTATGGGCACAATTATGTTTTGAGGCAGTTAAAAAAGATTTTTTCCCAACTTTTTCTGGGTTATACTGTACTATTCTGGGAGGCCAATTGAGTGTTGCGCATTTGGGGTGGGAATGTATGTTGTGTTGTGTTGTGAAGTGTGTGGTTGTTGGTGTTGGTGTGTGTTGTGTGGTGTGTGGTGTGGTGTGTTCATTCTCTTTATTTCCCTAGGGGCAAGTCCCTTTCCTGGTGTGCATGACATTGTATTAAAAAAAAAAACTATCTGGTATTTACTCAAAATTAATACTTCTGTCTGGACAGGGGATCTGCATCATTTATGTTTCACATCTCCCATGAAAAAATACTCGGAAACCCCATTGGGGCATACTTGACCTTTTCTAGGTCTCAGGGAAAAAACAGGCATGCACCGAAGTGGGTCTTGGTTAGAAACAAAAAACTTCCTGGCCCCAACAAAACCCCCCACTTTTCTCTATTCTATGTATCTTTTTCTTTCTGCTCATTTGGAGACCTTTGAGCTTCAAAACTTGTTACAAAGGAATTGCTCCCCAAAATAAAACCCTTTTCCCTCCCCTGGGGCAGTTCCTTTCTAGCTCCAGGGGTTAGCCTCTGAGCAAGGTTCCTTCCACTTAAAATCCATTTCTGTCCCTTTTCCCTTGTAGATGGCCAATTTACCCTGTGCCCCTTAACTCTGCCCTGTTCCCCAGTTTACCTCTTTTTCCCTTTAAGCTTACTGCAAACTTGAAAGGGGACAGGTCCCCTAGCCCTGCCCTGTGGGGGGGGAAACCCCAAATTGGCCCTTCCTCCCCCCGCCGCCACACCCCCCGCCCCCCCACTTTGGTTGGCCCTTTTGTCCTTCCTCTCACTTCCACAAAATTCCTTCCTGTATTTTACCCCCACCATTCAGACCCCACAATTCCTAATTTAACCTTTCCTATTTTTCTTAGTTTCAGGGAATTTGATTTGCCCTAAATTTTCCATATTATAAGTGGAGGGGAGACTAATAATAGGGATTTTTTTTTCTTGGATTCTTGGGAAAGAATAACTTTCAACAGAAAATTTGCTCAGTTTGATTTGAAGTTCAATCCTTTTAAACTTTACAATGACCCTCCAGTTGTCCCCAAAAAAAGAAAAAAAGCCTGTTTTTGAAAATTTTTTTAGAAAAATAAATTCTTGTTACAGAGATTTAAGGCCTACTATTAATAGGATAGGATAGGCTGGGACACCCCCTAGTTA
>JAJQQW010001719.1:0-10695 GCA_025583905.1 Ia io
TAATATGTAAGATTTGATATTTTAAAAAAAATTCTTCTTCATATGTTATATTAGTGTTTAAGCCATTTTCCAGAGGGGTAGTTGGAAAAAAAGTAACTTATTCAAATCAAAGAATCAGGGAATTTCTATTTCAAATGCACAGGCAAGATTTCGAATACAACCTTCATATTTCTATAATTATGGACAGAAAGCTATTAAATTAGAGAAGCTGAAGCAATGCATTAGGGTATAACTTGACTTCTCCCCTCTCCCCCATTCAATATAGGCTATTTCTATTCATTTCAGACCCTGGTTCTACCAATTGCTAATGTAATCATCTAGAGAGGAAAATCATCAGAATAGAATGATGAAAAATAAGAAGTTCTGGACTTTCCTCAAACTTTTAATACCTCTTGAAAACAATTGTTGTCAAGCACTGAAAAACCAAGGGTTTTTGTTTTTTTTCTCTTGTGTTATTTTTGGTGTTAACTTATTCATAGTACATGCTCTATATTACCCTAAAATTTGTGCATTTAGAGGTTTTCACTAAAAGAAAAGCAATCCTCCTGAGTTGACAGCAGCCTACATGATAATGAGTGTTTGCGCAATGAAATCATATTGCGAAGTGATAGCTTTTCTCTTTATTAAGGGAAAATGTCATTACAACAGTGATTAACTAACGTTCTTCATATTTATTATAACCACCTTTCAAAAAATATAGTTAGAATGCAAAGAGTACTAAAGTCAACATTTGACTTGTGTGTCTTCTAAGTTGCTTTTTTATAAATAAAAATTCAGGTTCTGTCATTCTGCCATCAACAATGTTCATCACAAACAACACACATGTTGGTACACCTACCCCTGTAACACATCTCACTTGACCTCATGGCCATTATTTTGGTATGGTCCTCTATCTTTATTTATTCATGCTTTTGATGAAATTTTGTATTAGTGTTTCTTTCTCTACACAAAAATGAACGCCTTGAGCAGAGAGTGTTTAATTGTTAATATTGTGCCTGTGGTACATCCAGCACGGGTTTAGGATATAGAAGGTGCAACAGTAAGTATCTATTAGGTAAATGAAGGATGATAACGAATGGGAAATACAGATAAACTGTTGGTTCATCATGAGGATAGGGGGAGGAGATATGGCCCTCCTTCCCTTCTCCCCCACCACACTGTGTGCTTGTTGCTTCTACATTAAATAGTCGCTTCCTTTTCGCTGCTCATAAAGCCCTTTTTGTCCCACTTCCTGTGCTGCGTGCCATCCACCAGGGGTGAAGGGACGTTCTGCAAGATCTTAAGTGGGATGAGGGGTCTTGGATTGGTTTGTGGGCCTTGGGGGGGGTAGGCAACGTGGTGTGAGGCTTACGCTCGGGACTGTCTTTACGTGGGGGGGATTGGGATGGGCACCTGGGCTAGAGGGATATGGTGTGGATGGGTGGAACTGAGGCACAAGGCCGGAAAATGGATAGTGCCGGTGTCTTTATATGGAGGTGAGCGGAGGGGATGGGGGAGTGTGGGGGGGGGGGTATGGGGGGGGGGGGGGGGGGGGGGGGGGGGGGGGGGTGGGGGGGGGGGGGGGGGGGGGGGGGGGGGGGGGGGGGGGGGGGGGGGGGGGGGGGGGGGGGGGGGGGGGGGGGGGGGGGGGGGGGGGGGGGGGGGGGGGGGGGGGGGTTTGGGGGGGTGGGGGGGGGGGGGGGGGGGGGGGGGGGGGGGGGGGGGGGGGGGGGGGGGGGGGGGGGGGGGGGGGGGGGGGGGGGGGGGGTGGGGGGGGGGGGGGGGGGGGGGGGGGGGGGGGGGGGGGGGGGGGGGGGGGGGGGGGGGGGGGGGGGGGGGGGGGGGGGGGGGGGGGGTGGGGGGGGAGGGGGGGGGGGGGGGGGGGGGGGGGGGGGGGGGGGGGGGGGGGGGGGGGGGGGGGGGGGGGGGGGGGGGGGGGGGGGGGGGGGGGGGGGGGGGGGGGTGGGGGGGGGAGGGGGGGGGGGGGGGGGGGGGGGGGGGGGGGAGGGGGGGGGGAGGGGGGGGGGTGGGGGGGGGGGGGGGGGGGGGGGGGGGGGGGGGGGGTTTGGGGGGGGGGGGGGGGGGGGGGGGGGGGGGGGGGGGAGGGGGGGGGGGGGGGGTGGGGGGGGGGGGGGGGGGGGGGGGGGGGTGGGGGGGGGGGGGGGGGGGGGTGGGGGTGGGGGGGGGGGGGGGGGGGGGGGGGGGTGGGGGGGGGGGTGGGGGGGGGGGGGGGGGGTGTTGTTGTTGGGGGGGTGGGGGGGGGGGGGTTGGGGGGGGGTTTGGGGGGGGGGGGGGGGGGGGGGGGGGGGGGGAAAGGGGGGTTTTTTTTTTTTGGGGGGGGGGGGGGGGGGGGTGTTGGGGGGGGTTTCTTTATTTGGAGGGGGGGGTTTTGTGTTTTTTTGGTTTTTTTGGGGGTTAATTTTTTATTTTTTTTTTTTTTTTTTTTTTATTGGGTTGTTTGTTTTATTTTTTTTGGGGGGGGGGTTTTTTTGGGGGTGTTTTTTTTCTTTATTTTTTGTTTTTTTTATTTGGTTTTTTTTTTTTATTTTTTTTTTTTTTTTTTTTTTTTTTTTCTTTAAATTTTTTTTTTTTTTAACTTCCCATAATTTTATTTTATTTTTTTTTTTTACATTTTTTTTTTTTTTTTAATTTTCCTATTTTTTTTTTTTCTTTTTTTCACTTTTTTTTTTTTACAATTTTATTTAAATATTTTATTTTTTTTTTTTATTTTCAAATTTTTTTATTTTTTTAAAAATTTTTTTTTTTAAAATATTGGCTATTTTTTTTCAATTTCATTTTTTTTTTTTTTTTTTCAAAACCAAACATTTAAAAATATTTTTTTTTAATTTAAAAAAAAAAAAAAAAAACACAAATTTTTTTTCCAAAATTATTTTAATTTTAAAAAAAATAATTATTAAATTATAAAAAAAAATTTTTTTTTTATTTAAATTTAATTAAAACAAAAAAACCATATTTCAAACAAACCCAAATTAAAAAAAAAATCTATTATTTTAACAACTTTTTTTTTCCACCAAAAAAAAAAAAATAAAAAAAAAAAAAACAACACCCCTATTAAAAATAAACCAAAAAAAAAAAATAAAAAAAAAAAAAACCTTAAAATTATAATTTATCCCCCAAATTATACCCCAACAAAAACAAAAACAAAACCAAAAAACAACACAAACAACCAAAAAAAACCAAAAAAAACAAAACACAAACAAAACCAAAAAAACCAAAAAAACCCCAAAAAAAAAAAAAAAAAACACCCAAAAAAAAAAAAAAAAAAAAAAAAAAAAACAAAAAAAACCCAAAAAACCCAACACAAAAAAAAACAAAACAAACACAAAACAACCCCAAAAAACAACAACAACCCCCCCCCCCCCCCCCCAAACCAACCCCCAAAAAACACAACAACCCCCCCCAAAACCCACACACCAAACAAAAAAAAAAAAAAAACAAAAAAAACCAAAAAAACCAAAAACAAACCAAATAGGATGAACTGAGTTCTAAACAGAAATACTAGGTAGTGCTATATGGAGGTACAAAAGAATATGAGAGTAATGGGTCCTCATGGTGAGGGGAAGGGGAAAATGTGGGCAAACTATGAATTTGGGATATGAGTTGGGTTATGGGATAGCAGGCTTTTGACAGAGAACATGGGTAAGGAGTGATTATCTGAGGATTACAGTTTAAGGGCAAACCAAACACATCTCCCAGATTACAACAAAGGGCATTTAGGTGTCATTTAAATGTTAACTCAGATCTGTAGGTTTTAAGCCAAAGTTAAGCAACGCTGTTTCCCTACTTGCAAAGGTTAAATGAAGCATAAAAAAGGATGCTGATAAAATCCAGTAACGACATTGCAAGGAAGGAACAAACCATTAGATCTATTCCTTTCATTAAGGTTGGGCTTTTAAATTAAAAAGTGTATTTATGACATCCCTTAAAAGGACATTTACAAAGACAGGACAAGTTCAAAGCTAAGATGTGATGCTGCCTGGCTGGTCAGGTGGTTATGCAAAAACTGTAGGCATCTGGAGGGAAGGGAACAAGGAAATAGCTCTCCAGTCTGCCACTGCCTCTGAACTCTCTGACACTACTGTCAGGAGAAATGGACCAAGGTTTCACTGAAACTCATGCAACGTCTGAGAGAGACACGGATACAGGCCCCTGCCCCAACTTGGATACTGCCATCTAAATTTACATGAAGATGTCTTTCCCCTCTGTCCACACATGAGATTTACAACATGAGGCTGGGTATGGGGAATTCAGCCTGAGAAAGACCACAGAAGAGAACTGGCTTCTTTGTGGTAAATAAACGTTCTTCCTTTTGATACTAATCCTAATGGGTCCCTCATGCAGCATTCCCCTCCTAGCTCCTCTATAAACCAAGACAGGAGAAAAAGGCTACTGTATTGGAAAAACTGGTTGAAAAGATAAATCAAAGATATGTATCCTATATGATACATTCAATGACAATGTGACTCAGCCCATCATCAAGCAGGAAAATTTGCCAAGGTTAAGACCTGTAGGAAGGGACACTGGCCCCGAAAGCACCTGTGGGGCTTATGGATAGACATCACCACATGGAAACAATACCTGTATTCTTGAAGTCAATTTCTCCACAGCCCTTCAGATTCATTTGCATCTCATTTCAAAGTAATCATCTGTGCCCTGGCTGGTTTTCTCAGTGTTTTAGGAAAGGAGCGTCAATCTACACACCAAAGGGTTGCGGTTCAAGTCCGGAATCAAGGGCACATACCTGAGTTTGTCATAGGTTCAACCCCGGCCCCAGTTGGTCAATTCAGGAGCAACTAATCCCATGTTGTGTTCTTCCGCACATTGATGTTTTCTATCTCCCTCTCTCTCCCTCCCTCCACTCACTCTGAAATCAATGGGAAAAATATCCACCGGGTGCGGATTAACAAACAACCGCAATAAAGTGTCCGGTTGGTTTGTTTGGTTTTTGGAACATCGAGGGCAAAAGTAAACCTGTTGGACTAGAAACATTTGAGCCAAAATTGCAGAAAGTGGGCAGGATGGTGAACCTTTACTGCTGAGAAGTAAAAATAAACCCTTTTCTATATGTGACCACATTCATTTCGTGTTAACCCAAAAAGAGAAGTTGACCTGCTTCCTCGAGGGAATCGACGCCGCCCTGCCAACATGTGCAGGTGGGTTCAGCGTTGTGATATTGAGTGGTCAGTTGCGTTTGGCAGTGATCTAACTGCTTAAATATCACGGGTGATTTCCTTAACCTAAATATTTAAAACCATGGGAGAAAAAGGAAGAAGGTAGAACGATTATCAACCCATCTGCAAGTAGCTTCCACCAAGAAAATACTGCAAATGAAGCACAAGAAAAAAAAAAAGAATCGCAGGTACACCCGAACAAATACAAAAATAAACATTGAGAATATAAACGGTAATTGAAAAATAAAATGTTAAAAAAAAGTCTCTAGGTTAGCCGCTCAGGAGAAAACACTGGCTCTTTCACAACATAATCAAAATCATTCTCAATCAGCCCATTAAATTTGAATTTGGCATTTCTTCAACCGACTTTACCCAGGATTAATAAAAACCTCATTTGTGAGAATGACATGAACTTTTATTTTTTCACCAACTGATCTCTCTCCCTCTATCTCTCCTCTCTCAAATCAATTTTAAAAAAAAAAACACACTATGACTTTAGGTGAGGATTTAAAAAAATTTTTAAATAAAAAAAAGTGAAAAACCTGTAGTGGTTAAGTTCATGTGACCTGATTTTCTAGTTGGATCTCTCTGCAATGAACTCATGAAAGATTATGACCCGCACAGCTGAGTTTCACAATCACAACCTGCAAGGTTCATTGTAACCAAAAGATTAAGGGGGAAAATGATAGTAATTAATGGTATCCATTCATTGACAACTAACACAATTCCTAAGACCTACGCTCGGCTCGTCATACATTCAATTCTTGTAACACTGTGACTATATTGTTTGTTATTCTTATTTTACAGTTGAAAAAACCTGCAATTCTGAAAAAACATGACATTATGTAGGTCAGAATCGAGCCCAGGAGTTGGCATTTCACAGCACCTCGCACAAGAGTACGATGGGTGAGGCATGGATTCTTGGTCAGGAGGCGGCCTTCAGAGTACATCACCGAGAGGACAGAATGGTAGAGGGAGGACTTAATCAAAACCAAAGACCATGTATCATGGGAAGGCTACAACATCCACCACCCAGATCCAGGAATCGTTTTCATGTGATACTAAGTGACATATCGTATTCATAATAATGGCATCCCATTCATTGATCACCTAAAACACATTTAGTATCTAATGCGTGTATATACTAGTAAAATACGTGATACAAACAAGTGCTAGAGAAATGAATCCCAAAATGACTAAAAACGATTTAAACCACAGGCAGCAAATATCGGGCGGCAGTAAATGAGTCACTATCGCTAGCACTCCTCCTGAACTGATCTAGAGTGTATCAGAGTGACTTGTTTTAGTGAATTGGTGCTATGGTTGGCAGCAAATGGAGTAAAAGCCCTTTAAACGAGTATAACTGGATGAGATGCACACTCCTCTACTGAGCAAAAAAAATTAGGAAAGAAACCTAAACTCACCATTTGCTCTGATATTTTCCTGCTTGTCTTTGATAACTTTGATTTTGCCAAAGAGAAGTTGCTTGAATCGCTTTCTGGGCCTCTTCAAGTCCTAGAATAAGAGAAAATAGATGAAAAACTAGCGGCACCAGTCCCTACATAAATCAAGTCCGAGTCTTTAGAAGAAAATTAATAAAGTCTCTTGATTCATTGCACTTTTATAACGCTGACAATTTTACTGACCAAAGAAGAAGGAGACAGAGTCCAGCATTTTGGAATACAAAAATACTCCAGATAATTGCCAATATGCATCATCAAGTTTTAATTTTAAAAATGAAACTTTTCCCTCTATACCAGCGGATTTACTACACATTTGAATGACAACAATAAACAGGACATGCATATCTGTGTGTGCGTGTGTGTGTGTGTGTGTGTGTGTGCACGTGCATGCATGCACACATATCAGTAACCTTCAAAAACTGTAGAGACAGAGGTGACTGATGGGGGTAGGGGAAGCTCTGAATTTTGGAATTTCCCGATGACTGTGCCTTCAAAAACATCACAACATCCTATGGGGACTCCAGACTATGCAAACCTTAAAGACATTTATAGTACCCCACTTGGAAATCAAAGAAATGAAGTAAAAAGGGAACGCTTAAAAGCACAGGTAGGCCAAATTTTCCCCCGTGAAATAAAAACCTACAAAAGAACGAATGCCACACATTAAAACTATATTACAATCACAGTAGCTTCTGTGAGTAGGGGAAAGCAATATCAAGGATTTGTAAGGGGTGCAAAAGCCACACATGTGCAGAACATTTGTATTTATAAAAAGATGCCGCAGTCCAAAGGACCCATGTCTTTCATTTCATCAAAAGCACTTTGTTTAGTTTGTGGATTAAGAGTAGCCAGTCCTATTTGGTCTCACTACCCTTTTTATAAATGTATTGACAAGGCTAATGTAACCCTTGAGCTGTGGTGTGGCCATTTTTAGCCTACAGAGAAAACAGACAGGCCAGATCGTGGGAAGGACACCCTCGACAGAGGGAAGAGGAAAACAAAGCTGAGATGGAGGAAACACAAAGCAGACAGAATTATCTGAACCCCTGAATCCAGCTGTACCCAATGGAAGATATGCTACCTCTAGGAAACTAATGAAATTCATACATTTTTCCTTTTTGCTTAAAAAAAAAAAAAAATCCCTTGCCCAAAACTGGTTGGGCTCAGTGATAAAGCGCAGCCTGTGAACTGAACGGGTCCCAGGTTCGATTTCCGGATCAAGGGCATGTACCTTGTGCAGGCACATCCCAAGTAGGGTGTGCAGAGGCTGCTAGACGATGTTTCTCTCTCACATCGATGTTTCTAACTCTCTATCCCTCCTCACGTCCTCTTGTAAAAAAAAAATCAATAAAAATTTTTTAAAAAATCCTCAAAAGCAAAGTTAAGTTGTCTTCCTCAGCCGAAATGATTTTCCTTATTAGAGGTTCCATCTCCCTTTCCCTTCCAGGTTTTCCTGAGCTGTCCACTTCTTCTCATATGGGAATCCTTTTTTATCGTGAGCTCCCTGCCTTGTGTGCAGCATCAAATCCAAAACATGACTTTCTTTTGATCTCGTCCACCTCCTCTGGGTTGCAGAGTTATCACATGTGGGGACAAGGATGCTAAGCTAGTGCATGTGAACTATTGCTATGGCTTCCGAATAACGTCCAAAGCTCCTCTTGAAAGGCCCTTAGCCCATTTTGTTCCAAGTCATGGAGGTCAGATTCCAGCAGCTGTTTCCACCACCTCCCTGGGCAGCGTGGTGTTTGCTTCTGTGCATCAACTTACTTACATCTACAAAGGTTTTGTGAGCAAAGGAGCTTCTAACCTGTCCTTCCTGCACTTGGACACAGGTATTTTTCCATCATTGGAAAGGTGGTCTTGAGTTGAAAAGGAGCAATGGAATGGGACTGGGTCACTCTAGGTGACTCCTCTCCATTCCATCCCAGTCCAAAAAGGGATGCTCACTCAGCAACTGTTTTCCACTCACTTCCTACCATCCCTGTCTTTCTGATTCCGGACTTAGCATCCCTGAAAACAGCTGTGGTTCGCCCTGGCCAATTGGCTCAGTTGACTGGATTATTCTATCACCCACCACCAAAAGGTTTGGGTTCATTCCCAGATCATGGCATATACCAAGACTAGGTTTCAGGGTCGACACCAGTTGGGGCAAGTATGGGAGGCATCTGATTCATGTTTTCTCTCTCACATCCGATTGTAATCGAAGTTTCCTTCTCTTCTCTCTCTCTCTCTCTCACTCTCTCTCTCTCTCAACCTCTCTCTCTAAAAAATCAAGAAAAACATACCCTCAGTAAGAATTAAAAAAATAAAAAGAAACAGCTGTGGTGTCCATGAGAAAACCCTCATTTCTCAGTCAAAGCAGGAAATATTAGGCCCTCTCCTCCCCTGTCACATAATATCTGTATATCTCCGGGCATCCAATTTTCTTTGTCTGAAAGTGGGATGATGGCACTTCCAGGTTGGTTGGGAAAATTTCATGACATAAGAAGTTGTAAACAAAGTGCATGAAATATTTTATTTATTTTCCAGAACTTATGACCAACCTGAGCAAATGCAGTAAGCATATGGTTATAGATAAATTATACACATATATATGTGAATGTTCTCCCTCTGACGACACTGTTCCGCTCTCACACTCACACAACCTCTAAGGCCCGCCTACTTAGCTAACCCATCTTATTCTCTTTTTAGCTTCCTCCCTGAGTGAATCCATGACCCACTCATTCCACCTCCCTACACTCTTCTCCTCAGCACTAATCCATCAAGGAAATGCAAATCAAACCACAATTATATATTCACATCACACCTGTCAGATTGGCTGATTATCAAAAAGACAACAAATAGTAAGTCTATGAAGGGATTTGGAGAAAAGGGAAACCTAGGCATACTGTTTGGGGGATTGTACATTCATGCAGCAACTCTAGAAAATAGTGTGGAAATTCTTAAAATAAAAAAAAAAACTACTATATTACCATTAATTCCACTCTGGGTAATCTATGCCAAAGGAAACAAAAAACACTACTTTGAAAAGTATATATACACCTCTATGTTCATGCATCATTATTTAACCAACGGAGGCCCAGTGCACGAAATTCATACAGGGGGGAGCGGAGAGGGTGGCCCCTCAGCCTGGCCTGCACCCTCTTCGCAATCCAGGAGCACTGGCTCCTAACTGCTCTCCTGCCTGCCTGCCTGAATTGCCCTTACCTGCCCCTGCCTCATCCCTCCCACTGCGGCTCATCCAGAAGGACATCGGAAGGCAGTCAGCTTCTGGTGACATTAACATAATACTCTTTTATTATTATAGTCCAGATATGGAAGCTTCCAAAGTGTCCATCAGTAGACGAATGGATAAAGAAAGTGCGGTACAGCCCTAGCGCCGGTCTGGCTTAGTGGATAGAGGTTGGCCTTACGGGGACCAAAGAGTCTTGAGTTTGATTTCCGGTCCAAGGTTACGTACCTCGGTCCCCCAGCCCAGGCCCTGGTCAGGGGCCCGTGCAGGAGGGCAACCAATTGATGTGTTTCTCTGACATTGAATAATTTCTCTCAGTCTTTCCCTCTCACTTCAAACTAATCTCTAAAAATATAAGGGAAAATATCCTTCAATGAGGATTTAAGAAAAAAAAAAAAGTGTGGTACATTTAATACAATGAAATATTACTCTGCTATTACAAAAGAATGAAATCTTGCCATTTGTGACAATATTGAAGGACCTAGAGGGTATTATGCCAGTTGGAAATAACAGAAGCAGAGAAAGACAATACTGTATATTTTCACTTATATGCACTATCTAAAAAACAAAATAAACAAACATACAGAACAAAACCAAAACAGTTCAATAGAAACAGAACTGATGGTTGCCATAGGGAAGAAGGGTAGGTTAAGGAGATTTAGAATCTAACAGGCATTAATAAAATAAGTCATGATGAATGTAAAATGCAGCATAGGGAATAATAGTCAATAGTATCATAATAATGATATACAGTGACAGATGGTTACTAAACTTATTGTGGTGATCACTTCATAAGGTATAAAAATGTCTAATCACTATATAGTAAACC
>JAJQQW010001221.1:0-7500 GCA_025583905.1 Ia io
GGGACCTCACCAAAAGGCCAAATTTAGAGTTTAAACCCCTTATCTGTTTTACTTTTTTTTCCCTAATTAACAAATTCTAGCCTGCTTGCCTTTCCTGTTACATGACTGGTTCCAACACACAGTAAAGTTGGTGGCATTAAAGTGGGGACCATAACCAACTTTTCTTCATTATTATTGCTATTAAATTTCATCTGCTGTTTTTTCAAAAATCGGGGTTTTGCTACAGTCTCTGGTTGGATGATTAGCAAATCCTGGCAATGGCCCCTTTTTTTCTGGATGCTTGATGACTAATTACATTGCACTGCAAATTTCATTAGATTCTACTGTAATTTTTTTGGGGAAGAATACTGGATAAGAATCAAAAGGTCAACAATGTTAGTAATCCTTTATTGACTTAGTTAAGGAACCAAGGGTATCTTTATTACTCAACTTTCTAATTAGGAATACCAAGTCGCACCAAAAATTTTGATCTTTTTAAAACATTACATTTTTCTAAAAATTAATGTTTCAGAGGAAGGGGGGGCGAAGGGAGGTGGGTTGAGCAGAGGAAATAGAAAACAAACATCAGTGGATGAGAAAGAAGGGGAAAATCATTGATTGGGCTTTGCCTTCTGCATTGCTGGGGGGATTTTCAAGCCCCACAAACCTGGCGTATCGTGGGCCTGACTCCCCTGGAACTCCAAAACAACCCATACCACCTTCCTGGTTCATAGGTCAATGCTCAAAACCCACTGATGCCACCCACAGGGCCTTGGGCTGAAATTGATCTTTAAGAAATTAAGTTATAGGAACAATAAACATGATTCCCTTTCATCACATTCAGCATGATTGACACCCTGCTTTTCTCTTTTCTCATGGTTTCTTACCCCTTTTTTCACCACCCCAGGCATTCCCATTTCCATTCCAGGGGGAAACTCTTCTTAATTGTGGACCCCTCAACAATTAACAGCTCGTTATTTTGCTCCTTCAAAAGTTAGAAGGTTCAAAAATACCCACAAGGACTCTGTCTTCTTCCCAACAATTTCCTTTCGGCAATATGTTTGGCCAGGGGGGGTTCCATTTTAGCAACTTCTTTTGTTTGGTGTCCCCCCACATCTTTTTCAATTCAGGTTGGAGGGAAAAAACACTAAGTTTTCATTGGTCGGGGGCACACTCTTTGGGCCATTTTGAATTGAACATTGGGGCCTGGGGTTTTTTCCAGGGGCTTAGTTTTCTCCAGTGGGGAAACTCGGACAAAAAACCACATCCTTTCTCTGGGCTGCTTCAGTGTGAGGGGCCTCTCCTAGGATAAAGCCTAAATGTTTCTTTTTTTCTTTTACCTTCCATGGCTGCTCGCTTTGCCCCACTTTTTTCCCGGTGGATGGAGGCCTGGCCCCAGGGGGGAGGACATTTCATTGTGATGCCTCAGTGGCTAGGCGCCGGTTAGCTTGCTTTCAAGTTTGGGATTTTGTCCTTTTGGGGGGAAGTTCTTTTTTTTCAGCGGCAGAAGGAGGTAAGGATAGTCAGGTGGGCCCACTTTCCCCCGCCTTGCCCACCCTAAGGGCCCACTTCTGGAATCTTGTGCTCTTTCATGTGGGTGTGGGATGGGAGATAGCCCTTTACTGGCTGGCGTCAGTGTGGGGCTTCCTTTAGTTTGTGTGGGGGCTGGATGTGGCGGCGGCAAGCCAGATGTCGCTGGATTTGGTAGGGGACCCACAACTCCCTCCCCAAGCGCCTTTGCTGGCTTTGCTTCTCTCTGGTCTTTTACTGTTGTCCTTTTCTTTTTTAAAAGTGGTAAAATGAGAAAGAGAAAGAAAACAACAACAGAAGGAGTGATAGCGGGGAAGAAGATAAACAGTATGAAGCTAGGAGATGAGGGAGGGAAAAAGGAGAGGAGGGAAAAAGAATAATGAAAAAAGTTAATTTTTGCATTTTTAAATAATTGAATGAACATACTGGACTATGGGGGTCTCTTCCCCGGCTCTAAAACCCCTTGGCGTTTTGGGCCCTCTCTGTTACAGCAGGTCAGGGGTTTAGGGCCCTGAGATCCCTTTGCATTTTCTCACAAAGCTCCCAGGTGAAAGGCAAAATTGCCTGTTGGGTTCCTCAGACCACCTCTCTTGTATGCAGGGTGAACCTGGATAGGGAATAATGGATGCAGGTACTTGTACCGATTTTCCCAAATTCCTTTTGCTCCTATAATTATTCTGGACACTCTATAAGGGGACCCCAATCTTAAGTAGGTTTCCTTCCGTATATGTAATAGTGGCGTTGGCCACCATGTATCAACTTTCAATTTTAGCCACCTGCCCCAATTGGCCTAATGGAGAATGGGGGCCCCACTATTACTAGGGGGGGGCCCATTTTCACCAAGTTGGGGAAAAACCAGTCACCAAGGTGAATTGAGTTTTACCTAATAACACCACATAGTAAGTGTAAGGAGCCAGGATTCACAATTGGTTTCTGGCCTTCCAGAGTCTTGTGTTTCAGTGCCCATTCCCTAGGGTCCAAAAACCAATTCACAAACGTATTCCACCCTCTTCTGGAACATAGTTTAAAGGTTTTTTCCCCCATATTTAAGGGGGAATACCCTTTAAAGTGGGGAACCCAGCTTGGTCGAAAATTAATTGTTCCCAGAGGTTGTGATTGAACCCAGCCTTGCGAGGGATCATTTGGTTGTTATTGACCTCACCATTGCGTTTAGCCACCCTGTCAACTTTGTGTGGGGCCTTCTATAAAATGTGATCATAATAGCCGGCTCGTTCTCCAGGGGAGTAGCTGTAGGATCCCAAATGCAAAAGCTGTGAAGTTGGGGCTTTTGTTTTGGGTTTGGGTTTTTTAGTGTGGTTTTTTTTTTTTTTTCTTTTCTTGTTGTTTTTTACCAAAAGTAGAGGGCAAAAAAAAGGGCAGCTGAGGTTAAAACAGCTTTTAGCTGATCAATGAAGGCAGGCAAGGAAAAACAGCTTTCCCCAAGGGGGGGGACAAAAATAACAACTTTGTTTCATTGTGTAACCTGAGGGGACGAGGGAGCAGGGCTTGGAGGGCTGACAAGGCCAGGCAGGGGTGAGGCGTTTGAAAAAACGGATTACAGGGGCCAGCAGAAGGTTGGTTGGCTGGTTAGGCAGGAGGGGGGGGGAAAGCAAAGCTAGAGAGCCAACAGCTCCCCAAATTGGCATCTTCGTAAATGAGCTATGGGGGTAACTTGGATCAGGAAAGCCCAGAGTGAATCCATTCCAATTTACTTAATAAAAACTGATTCATTTGACAAAAAACCCCCTAAGTTCCCAAGCACTTTTGCGGACATGCTGGGTGATACTTGTGAATGAAACAAAGGATACCAAGGACCTAGCCCCTGCCCTCTAGGGGAATTCTAATCTTATGGGGGAAGGGGGGACTGACAAGGGGACTAAAAACCAAACCAAACAAGATTTTCAGGAAAAAATAAAAACTGGTACAGGCCTGTAAATGAATTGTTGTGAAGGAAAAAACAAAGGTCAGTGAGGATGGTGAATTCCAAAGAAGAGTCCCAACACACTTTAGGGAAGGGGTGGTCAAGGAAGGGGGGACCCTTAGCTGAAGACCTTAAAAATCCAGGATTAAAGTTAGGCACGTGAAGAGGGGGCATTTCTGGGGCAAAGAAGAACCAAGCTGTGCAAAAAGCCCAAGAGTGGGAAAAGGAAACTTGTCATGGAACGGAGGACCCTGGGCCTGGATTTTTTGGGAATCCCACAGGGGCATCCAATTGGGAATGAAAATAGGTAACAAGCCTGGGGACAATAAAAGATTAATGCCCCATTGCAATTATTTGATTATGAAAAACCACAAAAATCCAATTTTGCTTTAGTACAGGTGGGGGGTCAAATTCTTACCCCTGGATAAATATTATGTTGAAACGAGAAGGCCCGTTGCACGAAGTTTCATGCAATAGGGGGGGGGACTTTTTCCCTTACACCTGGCTGCCAGCACCCAGTTTTACTGCCTGCCACCCCAGTTTTTTTCCTTCTGGCGCCCCCCGCGGATCGGGGAAAGCGCCTCCCAAGGGCCAGCGCGATTGGTGCACCTGGCCGCCATTTTTCCCTCCGGCCATTCCGGCAGGATCGGAAGGCGCCTTCCCGAAGGGGCTGGGGGGCGGGGGAAGGGTTCTCGGGGGGTGGGGCCGATGGCGGGCTGGCTGGAGGGCCGGTCTCCCCAATTCCGGGGCGGGTGGGGCTTGAGGTAAAACTTGGTAGTGGCCCCCCCCGGAAAAACTGATGGCCGGCAAAAGGGCATTGCAAATCGGGGCCCCCACCCGCAGGGTTCCAGCCCACTGGCCACCTTCGCAGGGGGGGGGGCCCCATGGTCCTGCCACAGCTCCGCTGGTTCGGTTTTAGGGGCCGGTGAGGAGGTGCGGGGAGCGGGGGGAACTCCGCATAAGTCCCCCGATTCCCTGGCTCCTCACATCATGCCCTATTCAACCCCACCATGGCTGGTCCCCGCCCCCTCCAACGGTCCTCCAGCCGGGCCCAAAATCGTGGGGGGCGTAGGGCGGAGTAGATTGCAAATTTGCAATTTTACCTTTTTATTATGTACGGATTCTTGATTATATTTTCAGCGTGTCGAGGCCTTCAGGGGGAATGGGATTTGGCTGCCATGTAGCCTCTGAACCTTGGGATATACTTTTCAGGCAAAGTCTTCAATTTATTTTTTAATTTTATGGCCTTTTTTGGAAAGGTTTTAAAAGGGGCATCTATGGGAGTTTGCCAAGACGGTATCACCGAGGTGGCCCACACCCCAACCCTTCCTGTTCACTCTTCGCTTTTCCTTCATTCCCCAAGTTGTAATCATAAAATAATATTCTTATTACATGTAGTTAATAATCCTGTAAAAAACCAAAACCTGTTCTCTTTCCTTCCCTTGGGCTTTTATCTTTGGAGGGGTAAAATAAAACCTATCCAAAAATTTTCAAGTTTTTAAGTTCCTGCGCATGTTTCCATACTTTATTTGCTATTTACTAGGGGGGCCTGGTGCCACAAAAATTCGTTTTGAATACCTGGCGGGGAGGGGGTCCCCTCAGGGCCCAGGGCCTGTACCCTCTCAACATTTTTACTGGGAGACCTCGGGGGGGGATGTTCTTACGTTTTCAGGCGACCAGGCTGATTCAGGGAAGGGCCCAACCAAGGCACCAAATCATCCTGGCTTGGCTGGGCAGGGCCACATTCTGCCCGTCCCACCGGGCAGCCTCCTCAAGGAGGTTTTTCATCCCAAAACATAGGAAAAATTCATGTCCCTTCGGCCTGGAAAAAATATGGTGTGACATAAATTTTTCTTTTTGGCAGTTTTCAATGAATTCGTGTCGTTCTTTAGGATTTGTTGACTTTGTCCTTTTCTCTCTTTGTTTGTTATTTGTCCTCACCTGAGGGTTTGTTTCCATTGATTTTTTAGGAGAGAATGGTGGGAAGAGAAAGGGGAATCGGACATTAGAGAAAACATCAAAAAGTGTGAGAGGAAAAAAACACTTTGAATTGGTTTGCCTCCTCTGGCCATGAGCCCTTGGGGACCCGGGCCACCTGCCAGGGAGGATTCCTTGCCACACAAAACTAGGTTATGTTACATTGCCCCTTGGGATCAAAGGATTCCAAAAACCCGGGGGGAACCCCTTGCGGTTCGGCCAGGCTGGAAGCTCTATTTCCCTACTGTGGAAAGCCAAAACCGGGGGCTAGGGGCAGGAGGATAATGGGGGAACAATTTCTTAAGGGTAATGGCCGCTCCCAAGCGCGGGCCCCCATTTTTTCCTTTTTTTCTTCCAGAAGGTTGTGTGGAAAGACAACCTAGGATTCACCCTTCTTGGGGTTGTTAGACCCAAGTTTTTACTAAGTAACATAATTACCAGATGGGGGCATAAACAGGGGAGCATTAGCCCAAAAATGAAGGTGGTCAGGAAAGGGTATTCACTTCTGTATTTCCACACCCATCGCCTCCGATCTCTGGGCCTCTGCCCCCTGCCAAGGGGCCTAAAGCTTGGGGGATTGGGGCAGGGGGGCCCTTTCCAGGCTCCCTTGTGATACCGGCCCTCCCACCCCTTGTGCAATAGGGCCTAATTCCTCGGGGGCATGGGGGCTGAGAGGGGGGGGCCCACCCAAGGGCTACCCTCTGATCACCCATAATCGCCCGGTCTGGCACCCTGCCCCAGCCCCCCAAGCCTTCTGGCTGGGGCTTGGGGCCTGGACAGGGGAACCCCCAGGGCTTTTCCCCTCCCATCAAACACGGCTCTTTAACCCTTGCCAGGGCCTTATTAGCCCTCTGGCTGAGGGGAACTTTTGAGGGGGCCCTGGGGCAAGGGGGGACCCCAAAGCTCCCTCCAATCCAATTGCCCAGCCTCCGTCCCGCCCCCCCCCCCCAAGGGAAAGCCCCTTGGCTCAGGCTCCTTCCCCAGGTTTGCTCAGGACCCCCCCACGGGTGGGCCCCTCCTACTTGGAGTGACCTGGGTGCTGAGGGGAAAAGTTCCTGGGACCCAGGCTGCTGGGCGCTCTAGCCTCTACAATATTGCAAATTAACCTCCCATCTTTGTTGGGTTATGGTGTTAATTTGCTTTACCCAATTTTCTGGATTGGCTGTGGGGCGGTTAATGGAGGGGTACAGAGTCAATTTACATGTTTGTCTATTATTAGGTGTGATATGTATGCCGTTAAAGCAAACCTAGTGTTAATTTGCCTCTGTAAAAATTAAATGCTTACATTCTATCCTTTTCTTTCTTTTAAGTTCTCACTGGACATTGTTTGATACACATCTTTAGTTCATTTTTTTTTTTTTTTTTTTTTTTTGTTTTTTTTTTTTTAAACTGCATGTGTAGGGTTGTTCTAATTGTATTTATAAAAAAAAAAAAAAAAAGGAACCATGATTTATCCATTTGTTACTGATGGATCTTTAAATTGTTTCATTCTTTTTTCTCTTACAACTATTCAGGAATAATTAGAATATATTGGTACATGCTCCTCTGAGTTTTCTATATACCGAGGGTTGGCATCACGTTTTGCATCCAAAAGTATTTTGGACAGAAATTTTCACGTTGATGGTTTTGAAACAAATCTGATGACTTACTTAGGAAAAAAAGAAAAAAAAAAAATGGAAGGGGTCAAGGTAAGTGCTAGGAAGAAAGAGAAACAGAAATGTGAGGATAGGACCATGATATTAGTATGGAAATTGTAGGTGGAAATATTAGACATAGAAGCTATGCATTTTCTTATTAAAAAAATTAATCATCTTTTGAAGAAGAAAAGGAAGGAAAAAGTAGATTGAACATAACAAGAGTAATTGAGAACCATTGAAGCCCTGATATTCATCCTACCCTTTGAAAATTACCCTTTGGTTTCAATGCACTATGGAGCTATCTGGAACTTCCCTTTTTTATTCCTGTGGGGGGAAAAAATGGAATACCCATAATTCTCCTTTGGGGGCTTTCCATCCTATCTACCTCTATTACACGATACATTGCACATTAATTTGCTAAATTGGTTTTTTATTTATATGCCCTTTTTTTCCTTT
>JAJQQW010001440.1:0-2500 GCA_025583905.1 Ia io
TATATTCAAGAATTGTCTGCCAGGAATCAATAAAATATATTAATTAAAAAATAATATTAACTCTCTATCCCTCCTCTTCCTCTCTGTAAAAAATCAAATGAAAAAATATTGAAAAAAAAACGAAAAAAAATATTCTCAGGGAACAACATCCATTCTAGACAATAGACCTTACATTTTAATGTCCTTTTCCGCTTGTTTCTATCCAATTCCCTGTCTATATACTATATTTGCTCTGAAATTCCTAGTGGGTTTCCTTGCAGTGTCCTAAAATTGGCCTTCTCCTGTCCTTTTGGGAATTCCTCACATGTACAAACCACTTGGTGCACCATTCTCTGAACTGGAGATCTATATACACTTGTCTCCCAACTGTTATTACAGTTGGAATGCTACTGTTGCAGTGAATTCTATTGCAGTGAATTGTAGCACTACTTGACGTACCCCCCCCTCGCTCGTTGTAACCGGCCTGACTACTAATGCTCAACGACAATTAACTTATTCGATTCTCTCGCCTAACTAGTGCACAGGTACTCTGTCACAGCTCATTACTCATCCTTCAAGGTTTTCCGACATGTTTGGGGCGGCCTTATACATAGAGCTAGACATCCCTGATCTGATCATGCCTCCGCTCTCTACTATTAACAATGATCTTACAATATTATGTCATCTGTCATCTGTATGCATCGTACGGACTGCCTTTCTCTCGCAAACTCTCTCTGATCCACGTTCAGATCTCATATATACCTATTAGCCTTCGTTCTCATACTCACCTGGGCAATACTTAAGTATGTAGCATCCCCCAGATGCACGTGATCTCTCTTTATGGGTCAGGCTCCTTAGGGGCTCTCCATGAGAGTGACTGCTTACGTCTACATCATGCTGGAGAGTACACGCGTATTCACCACATGTACAAACAAATTTTCTGCTTTTACCAATCTTTTGTCGCCAAGCATAGCCTTCCTATACTTCCGCTCTTGCACCTCCAATATACCTGCGCCCTGTTTTCTCACAAGTTTAATAGTGCTAACTTTGAGTGCCAGTTGCACTGTCTTTCCTGCAGCCTCACCTACAATTAAATGCACCCTCTGGGTGGAGCTTTTATCCCGTAGTAAATGTGCATGGCCCACGAGTGCTAGATATTCACGCTAGTTGAGAGTGATACAATTTTATCCACCGCTCTATCCTGAACCATCCTGTGATCACATCCTTTTCCATGGATACTGCGTAATCACCTTCCCCCTTTACTGTGTTTCAATTCATTGACTATTTTGCACGGTATGCCTATATTCGTTCTTACAATGCTTTCTTACACTCTGGCTTTCTCTATAGTTACTCAGACATAACCTCGCTATCCGTACAAAACCAATTTCATACACTGCCTTTCTGAAGTATACAAGCTATCTTATCGTTGTCTCCCCACAGTGCTGTACTTACGTGCCTCCTCCGCACATACTATGAGACCCCCCCCCCGTGCACGTACCTCTAAATATCCATCTCAGCACCAACTCGTGACTCAGTCTCTCTGCACTTCTACGATGCAGACTTCACACATGTAACAATCTCTCCCTCTACTAACCCTAACCCTAACCCTAACCCCTAACTATCCCCGTATCCCTAAACCTAAGCCTAAACTAAAACCCTAACCCTAAAAACCCTACTATCCTAACCCTAACCCTAACCCCTAACACTAACCTAACCCTAACCCTAACCTAACCTAACCTAACCCCTCAACCCTAACCTATCCCCCCTAACCCTACACCCCTAACCCTAATAACCCAGACCCTAACACCTCACATCTAAACTCCGCTCCCTCACCCAAGCCTTCACTAACCCTAACCATAACATACCTAAACCCTAACTACCTTAACCTAAAACGCTAACCATAAAACTAACTAAACATAAATATAACCACTAAACTACCTAAACCCTACCCTAAACCTAACTAACCCCTAACCAATAACCCTACACACTAACTAATACCCTACCTAACCTAACCTCAACCTCTACCCTCACCTAACACTCACCCTTAAACCCTAAACCTAACAGTTAACCTAACCCTAACCCCATAACGACCCTAACACTATAAACATACCCTATACCCTACACCTAAAAGATAACCATAAAACCTTAACCACGTAACATAACCCTTACTGTACTAACCCTCCAGATCACACTTACACTCTAACCATACCGAAACCTTTTAAATACAACCCTATTACCCTACCTAAACCGAACGTATCCAAAGAAAACCCTAACGCATTAAGTAACAGTACAAGAACACAGAATACCTTTGAATTTGCTAAAACTTTTCTCTGAATTAAATTTAACCGCTCCTACATCACCTAAACTTCAAAACCCTCCATAATGTACGGGACGCTTGGTTTCAACTTAACTTTCAAGTACCTTTTCCCCCAACATTTAGTTAAATATCCCTATACAGTTCAACAGAAACTACACGTTAAAGTTCCCTAAATCCAAAATGTTTCTAAAACAATATTAAAGT
>JAJQQW010001440.1:15000-17080 GCA_025583905.1 Ia io
CTAAACCTTACCCTGACCCTATAATGACCTGAAAAGTTAGCCCTAACCGTAAAACATACTTGGGAGACAAGTGTATATTGCTTCTCCACTTCAGACAGCAGTGTAGAAAGGTGTTTCTACGATGTAGGTAAGACCGGTAACTGCAACATAAAGCCAGTTGTAAGACATTGTAAGCACAGACTAGGAATAAAGGCAAAATAGCATTGAATTGAAGAGAATAGCTAGAGAGTGAACGGAAAGTACATAACAATGTTAGGATATAGTAAGGAACGTGTTTCATAAGATGTGGACAATCCTAGAATGGAGTAAATAGCACATTTAAGCAGCTTTACTACCACTACAATTCACTGCAAAGTAGCAATCAACTGTAAAACAGGTGAGAGACAAGTGTATATAGCTTCCCAAGTTCAGAGAAGAGAGTATAAAGTGTTTTGTTACATGTGGTAAAGTCTCATAAGTAGAGCAGAAGGCCAATTATAGGTCAGTGCAAGAAAGAAGTAGTAATGCAGAGCAAATAATAGTGAATAGAACAGAATTGTGAGCATACAAGTGGAAAAGACAACGAAATATAAGTCTAGGGTATACAAAGGTCTTTGTACACTGCAGAAAACCCTTTAAATAGAGCAAAGTGCACCTTGAACCAGTCTTTGAAACCACTGGAAATCACTGAAATGTACCAATAAACAGTAAAACAGTTGACAGACAAGTGTATGTACCTTCTCCAGTTAACAGGAGCATGCACAAAGCTGTTTGTACATGTGGGGAAGTCCATAAGTAGAGCAAAGGCCCAATTATAGGAAACGTCAAGAAACCAGTAGTAAATCAGAGCCAATAATAGTGAATATAACAGAATTGTGAGAGAACACTTGGGAAAGACATCAAAATGTAAGCCTACCATATAGAAAGTAGGTTTAGACACTGCAGAAATCCTTGAAATACCGCAAGTGCACATTAAACCGGTCTTTAAAACCACTATAATACTGCGAAAAGTAGCATTAAACTGTAAAACATACTTGGGAGACAAGTGTATATTGCTTCTCCACTTCAGAGAGCAGTGTAGAAAGTTGCTTCTACAATGGAGGTAAATCCGGTAACTGCAACAGAAAGCCAGTTGTAAGACATTGTAAGCAAGACTAGGAATAAAGGCAAAATAGCAGTGAATTGAAGAGAATAGCTAGAGAGTCAAAGGAAAGTACATCACAATGTTAGGATATAGTAAAGAAAGTGTTTCATACAATGCGGGCAATCCTAAAAAAGAGCAAGTAGCACATTTAAGCAGCTTTAGTACCACTACAATTCACTGCAAAGTAGCAATCAACTGTAAAACAGGTGAGAGACAAGTGTATATAGCTTCCCAAGTTCAGAGAAGAGAGTATAAAGTGTTTTGTACATGTGGTAAAGTCTCATAAGTAGAGCAGAAGGCCAATTATAGGTCAGTGCAAGAAAGAAGTAGTAATGCAGAGCAAATAATAGTGAATAGAACAGAATTGTGAGAATACAAGTGGAAAAGACAACAAAACTATGGGTCTACAGTATAGAAAGGTCTTTGTACACTGCACAAAACCCTTTAAATAGAGCAAAGTGCACATTGAACCAGTCTTTTGAAACCACTGGAAATCACTGAAATGTAGCATTAAAACAGTAAAACAGTTGACAGACAAGTGTATGTAGCTTCTCCAGTTAACAGGTGCATGCACAAAGCTGTTTGTACATGTAGGGAAGTCCATAAGTAGAGCAAAGGCCCAATTATAGGACACTGCAAGAAACCAGTAGTAAATCAGAGCCAATAATAGTGAATATAACAGAATTGTGACAGAACCGTGGGCAAGACATCAAAATGTAAGCCTACCATATAGAAAGTAGGTTAGACACTGCAGAAAACCTTGAAATGGACCTAGCAAGTGCACATTAAACCGGTCTTTAAAACCACTATAATTACCGAAAAGTAGCATTGAACTGTAAAACATACTTGGGAGACAAGTGTATATTGCTTCTAAGTAGAGCAGAAGGGCCCAAATTATAGGTCACTGCAAGAAAGAAGTAGTAATGCAGAGCAAATAATAGTGAATAGAACAGAATT
>JAJQQW010000678.1:0-13102 GCA_025583905.1 Ia io
TGCGGGTGGGGAGCAGTTTTTTTTGCTATTTTTTTAAAATAGGACGGGTTTGGCAAGAAGGGCCCAACTGAGGCAGGGTTTGCTCTCTAGGAAAAGAATACTGTTGTAATCCTTGGGGAAAAAAGGGCCTGACTTTGCAAAGGATGTGGGGGCCGTTTTTGGGGTTGGCTTTCTCAGAAAAACCATCAGGGATAGGGTTTTTCCTATCGGTTACCCCACGGGGAGAAATGGGGCCTTCACCATTTACCTAATAAAACCTTGGGGCCAAAAATAACACCCCAATATGGCTTTATGCTTGGAACCCCTGATGTCCTTTTCCTCGGGGCGTATAGTGTGAGAGAGGGGGGAGTCTGGATTTTCCTGGGTATATTGCCCCAGGCAGGGGGAGGCTGGCCCTTGTAACGGTGACCAAGCTGCATATAAAAAAACCTCCTGGAGGCAACTGTA
Organism: Ia io; assembly: GCA_025583905.1. Classification (NCBI taxonomy): domain Eukaryota; kingdom Metazoa; phylum Chordata; class Mammalia; order Chiroptera; family Vespertilionidae; genus Ia; species Ia io. Next base: position 448 of record JAJQQW010000678.1, read on the forward strand.
GCACTGAGCCTTGCCTTGGTCATACAAAAAAAACATTTTACACGGTTGGGGTTTTCGATTCCCAATGGCGGCTGACAGGGGGAGCGTTTATGTCTATTCCCCATGGGACAAAACCCAACAGGAAGAAGGGGGGGGGGGGGGGAACCTCTTGGGGAAAGCCTTGCACCCCATGGGAACAAGGCCTCCATAGAAGGTTCACCCCCCTGCACCTTTTCCTTTTGCTGGATTTTTGCTTGGGGTATCCTTTTCCACTTTGTAAGAAAATTTATAAAAACCCAATGGGGGTTTTTTTTACTTTTGAAAATTTTGTTTGATGTCCTCCTAAGCAAATCTTTCAAAAAAAAAAATTCTGGGGGGTGTGGTTCCTGAGGAAAACCCCTTTGAACACAGGAGGGGGAAAAACCAAAGGGGGACCCCTGAAAATGTGAGGGGGTCATAGCCATCGGGTTAACTTGGCCTTAGAGGTTTGGGGGCATGTTTTTTGTGACCCCATGTTTATGGTAGCAGGGAAGGGAAAAATAAAAAAGGCCCCACTTGGTGGGCTGGGAAGGGGCAGAGTAGTTAACAGGCAGGAAAGGGGAGGTAGGGGGAGGGCGGCAATGTATTTGAGGGAAACGAGAGGAGGGGACCAAGACTTGGGGGGAGGGCCCTTTGCTTGCACCACTATCAGCAACTTTTTTGGCTTTTTTACTCCATTTGTGGACATTGGGAAAAGGCCACTGGGAGGGGGTTTTGAGGAGAGGGTCTCAAAGCAGGCAAGTTGGGCCCCAGCTAGGGGCTTTTTCTTGGTAGTCAATTTCTAGGTTAAAAGGATGGTTGGGGGCTTTTAAAACTCAACGGGCCTGGGGCAAGCCAAAACCATGGCTCCTGGCCTCAAGTGCCATCCCTGGGATCTCCTGAGGAGGGCCAAGGGGGGGGAAGGGAAGTTGAAAAAGTGAAAAGTTTAAGAAAAAGGTTAAAGGTATTCTGGTTTGGGACAAAAAAACTCTTATTGGGGGGGAGGGGACATGTTGATTTAAGGAAAAATTTATGTGTTCATATTAATAAAAAAACCCCTTTTTCCTGTAAACTAATTACTTGCCTTCACTGTTTTCTGCTCTTGGCGAAACCCCTCGTTCTGCTGTCAGGCAAAAAACCACATCCTCCCACCTTCTCTTTCTGGCATGGCTTTCTTTGTTTCCTTAAATACCCACATTTTGTGCCAATACTCTTCCGGTTTCGACAAAAAAAAGGTTTCTTCAGTTTACCCCTCCTGGGCCATAGCCTTTTTCTCTAGGCTTTTTTTGGCTTGTTTTCTAAAAAAGCCCACTTTTCTGCAAAAACCCCACCCTCACCCCAGGGGGGCCCTTTCTCCCTCCCACTTTTTTTGTTTTCAATTTTTCTAAACTACCACTTTCCTCCATTCTGAAAAAAAGTAATTCTCTGTTTACTTTTTCAATGCACAATACATTTGTCTCCCCTCCTTTACCTCACTCCCCCCACCCCAATATGTAATATAGGCTACCATAAAATACAAATTTGATTCAAATATTAATTGGGAAATGCATGGATTGAAAATTTTAAAGGAAATAAGGGCCAAATTTTGCACGTAGATGGATGCAGGTCAAAAGATTTTGCTTGGGGCTGGATATTTGTTTTTTGTGGATGAAAAAAAACAAAAAAAAAAAAAAACAGACTGACCTTTGTGAGTCCCCCATTTGTGGCAGGGAAATGACTGCCCAACATTTTTTTCCCAAGAGGGGGGTCTATGGGGGAGCAGAGGATGGGGGAAAGGCAATATTGGACAACCCTTTACTGGGGGGGAACCATGGGTGAGGCATTTTCACCAATTATACTTTTGGGCCCCTGGCTTTTGTAAAACTTTTTTTTACAGTAAAACCACCAAAAAGGGGCCCCGGGTTGATGGACAAAAAAAACTGGATCCCTACTCCCCTCTCTTAAAACTTTACAAATTTGGCTCATGGTTTTAATAAAAATTCTCTCAAAAAAAAAAAAAACCATACTTCCCCCTTACCTAAGCACAAGGGGGTCATTTCTACCATATAGCCACACTGACCCAGGGGACTCCCTACCCACATCCTTTCTTTAAGGTAACTTTTTTTGAAAAAATTCTGAGCCCTTATCCCACCAATACTTCAACTTGTTCCCCACTTTGGGGGTCTGTTTCAGGGGGCCTTTGTCATTTTGTGGGGTTTTCTGCCTGGGAACAGGCTGGGGCTTCTTTGTTTTCTCACCTTTCATAAAAACCATTTGCTTTGTCCCCACCACTTAACTGGGAGTGAAAAAGCAGCCCAAATTCCCCCCAATTTTTTTTATCCCATGTCTACTTAACATCACTCCCAATAGGCTTCATAGTTCCTTTTTTTTTGCTCCCTTTACAGGGTCTTGTTCAGGGAAGGAAGAAAAATTCAAAACTCCTGAGGCCAAATTGGGCTCTTTTAAAAAAAAAGCCCTTTCAATTATTCAGGGCTCCAAAAATAACTGTGTTGCCGCCTCATCCTCCACTTCCCCTCTACCACCCATTTCTCTGCTGTTTAATCCCCCACTTTTTAAAAACGGGGGCCGCCATTTTGGAGTTCCCCAAAATATTATTTTCAGGGGCAGCTTCAGACCTCCATGGCCTATGTCTCTTCCCGTTGCTTTTGTCTCTGCCTAGGGAAAAAAGGGGCCTGTCCACCCCTTCCCCTCAAAATTCAACCCTTTTGACTAACAACACTTGCTCTGGCCTCCCCCCTCCTTTGTTGGCGGGCACCCACCATACTCCCATCTGGGAGCTATATAAATCTTTAAAAAAATTACCCTTTAAGAGGTCATTTCTTCTTCTTTAGGGGATTATGTTCTGTTACTAAACTCCACCACTTTTTCCTTTTCTTGATTTGCCCCCCTTTTACCCGCTGTGCACTTTCTTGGGATCCTGTGACACACAACTTCCACCTGTAAATTATGGATCACTTAAATTATTGCCCCTTGTTCACCATTTGCCACAGGGGGGGGGGGGGGGGGGGGGAACCCATTGGGGGGCCAGGGACATACGGGTTTTTTATTTAATTCAAAAATCACTTTAAAAAACATACGGTACCAAAGGGCAACAACAAAAATTAAGGTACTTATAATAATTAAAATTTAAAATTGTTGTGGCAATAAAAACCAACAAAAAGGAGGCTAAATTGGGTTTATTTTTACAAATCAAAAAGGGCAGGTGGGGCCTAATTTAAAAGAACTCGGGGTTAAAAAAAAGAAATACCTCCAGGGGGCGGATAGTTTCTGGACCAACAAACAAAGGGGTCCCAGATTTTTTGGGCACTGGGGTCACCCATCCCCTGGGGGGGAGGTTGGGATTGGGGATTCCTCAAGGGGCCCGGATTTTTTTGGAAATATTGTTGGTTTTGGCAATGCGACTGCTGTTTGGCCCTCAGAAAAAACATTTAGGAACCAGTGGTTGGGCCTGGGCAAGGCGGAATATCATTAATATAATTTTACCTTTTGCAAAAAAAAAACCAAAATGAAGGATATTGGGTGGGGAAAGCACGGGGGATTTGGGGGGGTATTGGAATAAGTTTTGTAAGGAGGGAAAAAATTCCTGAAAAAAGGAGTGGGCTGGAGGCAAATTCCGCCCTTTGTATTATCGGAATTCCTGAAACTTAGGGGGAGTTTTTGGCCCCGAAAGGCAGAAAACCTCTAAATTTGTAATCCCCCTTGACTTTTTTCCCAAACAGGTCCCCCCAGGTGGCCATGTATGGCAGACCCCCAGGTGTGCTTACCGGAATCTTTAATGGCTTAATCTTTTCCAGGGGTGTCCCTTTGTTTAAGACCCCCTGCAAAGAAACAACATGGTGGGTCCCCCACCCCCCCCAAGATGTACTTTACCCTACAGGATTATTGGGGAATCCCAAAAAGATAAACTATAACATCCAAACAGCTGTTTTTACCAAATAAAAGCCCTGAAGTTAGGCAGGCAAAAAATTAAAGGTTGGTGTCAGGTTTCCCTTTAGCCGGCAGATCCCACCCTTTAAAGGCCCATCCCTTTTTCCACAGCCACTCCTTGTTTCAGAATAATCCCCATATTCATCCCATCCACCCGTGTGTGGGGACCCCCCCCCCCCCCACTGTCGTTGGACAAGCCCCCCCCATGCCCACAAGAAATTGAAAAATTGATAGAACACTCTTACTGGAAACCTGCCTTTGGCCCCCACTGGCCCACATGAAACCTGGGAGACATTTCTGTAAGTCATAGTAATGGACCCCTCCAACCCAACTTCCTGTGATGGCATCAATGACAACAGCTAACATTTCCAATGAAGAACCCTGAACCAAAACTCAGGACAAACTGGAATCAGAAATCCTTAAACCTTATTTCTTTTTATTCATCACCACAAACCCCTTTTTTAAAAATATGGGGGTGCTTTGCTTTACCAGAGAGGAGTGGGGAAGGCACAATAGAGCCAAGGTGAACCGCGGGATGAATGAAAGCAGAAGCCAGGTCTTTTTCAAGGCATCAGACAAGCCCCCCCTGGGCCTTGCAAGAATCGGGTCCTCCTGACCAACCAACACAACCAGGAAAATGGACACACGGTTGGGGGCTGCCTAAGCAATCCAGAGACCCTTCATGGGGTTTGATTAAAAACTTGGTACTGAAAACATTTAAAGTCAGTAAAAATAGGAAGCAATGAAAAACTTTAGCCAAGGAAATCTCTGTTTGAACCTTTTTAAAATACAAAACAAAACATTTTAAGCTGCCCTAAACTTTTAATTAAAGAATGGCCCCCAGTTTTTTCCTGGAAAATGGGTGGATACACTGCATCACAGGCCAATTTTTTTCCAAGAGCCCACTGTGGGGGCTATCACAGCGTTGCCCTTCAACTTTGGCGGTGTTGGCATCTCACCCTCCAGAACTGATAAAATCTTTAAAACCATGTGGAAGACTCGAAAGGAAAAAGCCTGTGAGGAATATAAGGTGCATAGCAAAGAATCAACTGTTAAAATAGAAAAAATGAATGGATAAACAATAAATAGCTTTTTCTGATGTTTTTTCGACCCAACCCTACCTAACCGTTAACTAGGTACTCAATTAAGTCCTACCCCCACTACACCCCTAATCAACATTTTGTCATCCAACAGGGAACCTCTGTGATGGTGGAAATTTAAGTAATTGTCCGTTTTTTTTTCAATGAAGGGGATATGGGTTCAGAGAGACCCTAAGAAAACTTGTGAGTAGGCTATTCCCTAGGGTCCCCGCATAAGCGGGTAAGTTTTGACTAGGCTCCCTAGGTCCCCCCCCCCCCCGAGCTACAAAATCTAAAGTTTTTATTTTAAATCTTGTTTTTCGGTTTCAGCCTTGGGCCATCACAGCCCCTGTTGTTATTACCAATTTGTTTTTCCCCAGCCCAGTTTTGGGCCCCCTCACCGCATCATAAAGCTACGAATAATGGGCCTGTTTTTTTGGTACAACCAATGAACTATCAATTCCCTCCCAAGAACTTACAAAGAACGTTTACTGGTAAAAAACCTTCCATACACAACAGCTTTATTTTTTAGTCTCTACAAGCTCCCCCTGCCTTCATGTTAAAAATAGGCCCCAATAAAAACCCAGTATAAAAGGAAAATAGTGAGAAAAAAAGAAATAGCTGAAAATTTATGGGGTCGCTCTGCCCGCAAACAAAACCTTTCCAGATGATGAAAAATACCAAAGAATGGGCCCGGCCCCTAGTACCCCCCCATATTGCCCAATATGGTAATACAAAAATCCTTTTACTAATAACTGGCAGCTTACAATTTTTCTCCCCCAAGGACCTCCTACTGCTACAAATGGGGATGGAAAGAAGAATGCGTGTTACCTAACTGTTGGGAAGAAAAAATGGGTGGGCGAAAAATGGTGATGCAGGTCCTTTTATTCAGGGACCCCAGGAATGAACCCCCCCACCGAGATAATGGCATAGGGATGGAATGTATGGTAATGTGGAAGTGGGTCCGGGTTGAAACAAGAAAAGGGTGGATACAACATATAAATGGGCTCTATTGAAACAGAGCAAAAAATAGAAAAACATGGGAAGTTTTCATTGGGTTTTCCTTAGTCCAATTCTTTTTGCATGTGTTTTTTTTTTAATTTATAGAAAAAAATTATACTACACAACACGCACAAAACAACCACCACACACACAACAACAACACAGAATTTCAAAAATGCCCTAGAAATATGTCCCCCTGAGAGGTTAAAACAAGGCCCCCGGAATAACATGCCTTCTTAGACCACAATTAGTGGTAACCCTGCTGGGCCGCCTAGCGATGGGGGGAAGAGGTATTAAAAGGCTGAAATCAGGTTGGGTTTTCCTCCTGCCCCCGTGGTCCCTCCCACCCCCCCCCTGGACTTGTTTCCCAGTCCTAGTTACATCCCCACCCACCCAGGCCCCCAGCCAAGCGCGTACCCTAGCCCCCAAAAACACACCAGCAAATTCTGCTATTTTAAGAATAGGAGATGGGGGCCTAGGGGAAACCCATTGTTATTTTTCCTCAGAAACAAAAAAAAAAGGAGCAAAGCTCTAATAACGCTTACACCCCTCAAAACTGGAACAAGAATAAAAGAAACAGGCTCAATTTTATCACGCAAACAGGAATAAATGCAGAGTGAGCTTGGCATCCCCTGAGGTTCCCCCCCCCCCCCCACCCCACGACCCTCCCCCAAAACCCACTCTCCCACCACCATTGAGGATGATATCCACTGCCACAGAATTAGGAAGTAAGTAAAAAAGCCAGAAACCAAGTGTGGGGTGGGCACGTCCATGAAGGGAAGTCACCAACCCCTGATTTAACTGAGGTTGGAAGAGATCTAAACCCCCTTAAGTACATTTTTTTTGACAGATTTTCTAAGCCAGAATATCACCTTGGGGTTTCCTTAACAACTATGGACAGAACAAATGCAAAAGATAAAGCCAAGGCCTTCTCCCTATCGCTGAAGAAGACAACGCCTCTTAGAAAAACTGAAGCACCTGGGTTTATAAGGAGAAGATAGCTTTTACTCGAATTCACCGCCAAAGGCCAGGGGAAATAGAACCTCCTACTGCATCCTTTAGAAAATAGTTGTAGCCAAGACCCCGGTGTAAAGGCAAGGCCAAACAGATGGTAACACCAAATGGGGGGGCACTTTTGCCCTGCCAGTGGGGGGTAAGTCCCCCCCACCAATCTGGGTTTTCCCGGGGGGTGGGGAAAAACTCTGTCCCCCAGGAAAGGACTGGTTGTTCCATAGCCCCTTCCACAGAGTATTCCAATGTCCCGTTGGACCATAGGTATTTTGTTGCCCCCCCAGCTCCAGTCCCCTCAGTGACTTTAAAATAATGTAATAACCAAGGATCAACTAATTCCAAAGGGATGGTGGTGCCCAGATGGAGAAAGAATGTGGATTGCAGTTCATGCAGAACCCAACCCCACTATTTAAAAAACACAATCCCGAAGCACCACAAAATTGGCAGTTCCCCCATTCCCATAAATATAAAACGCTAGGACCACCTGCTGCCATGGCTGGTGAAGGAACACTCTACTGAAAATGGAAATGAAAAATTAATCATAATACCTTTCAGAGTATTTCTTGACCACTTACTATGTTTCCCAACAAATACGTCCACCTACAGGCCCCTAACCCCTTCATTCCTGTTCCTCCCAGGGGAAACCTCCCTGTGAGGTGGGGAAAGTACTAATTTCCAGATGAGGGGGATATTGTATCAGAGAGGCCCTGAAGAAACTTTGGACTAGGTTTTGAGATAAAATACACCAATCCACACAGCCAATGCCTCCCAACCTTTGTTCCTGACCTGGCATTGACTCTGCTCCAGCTGTGCCATTCCCTTTGAACTCACTAACTTTAATTGCCTGCCTCAAGACCGTGGCCTAAAACATGCAAAGCTTCTCCTCTGCCCTTGAAAAAGGCCCCTAAAACCCCCCCAAATTCTATGCTCATGGCTATCCAGCATTTCTCAGATCCAAAAGTTACCCCCAACCTTCCCTTAGACAGGCCTTTTCCCTGACACTAAACCTAACTCCAAGTAAAGCAGCCTTCCAATCCCCCTTACTATGAAATCCAGTTTTATCGTTTCATCCCCCAGACCACTTGTTACATCTAAATAGCTAAAAATTTAAAATTTAGAACTAGAGGCCCGCCCCCCCAGTGTGCAACGAAGAATTCGTGCCACTGGGTGGGGTTCCCCCCAGCCCAGCCACCCGGATGGGGGCAAGGCTAGGCCTAGGGTGGAGGGGCCCCCCGCAGTCCATACCGGTAGTTTCTAGTTGAATTCGCCAGTTGGGTTGCCTGGGCTTATTTTATTATATAGGAACCTAGAAGGCCCCAGCCATAACATTGAAATCCGTGCAACAGGTAGGGTCCCCGCCCCCTAGGCCTAGCCAGTGATCACCAGATCCCCCCCGGTCCCCAAAATGCCGCCCCCCTCCGCTGCTTGGTTGAAAACAGTAGGATACTACGGGCACGCCCCACAAGCTTCCCCCTCAGCACCGCAAGCCCCCCCAGTTACGCAGTGGGTGGCCAAGTGGCGGCGGCGGCAGCAGTCACCCCAATAAATGAAAAAGCGGGCCCGAATCGGGCAGAAGCCTGATTCCATCAATGAGGCTGGCCAAGCGCATTGTGCCATTGGCAAAGGTGAAAGTTGCCATTGTCCCCAAAACTTTCCCACTGACACCTTAGCCCCCTAAAGCAGCCCAGGGGATTGAGGCCTGGGGAATCCCCAAGGCCATGACAGCCAGCCCAGGGTACCCCCCCCTCCCCGCCCACCCACCCTGTTTTTCCCCCGATCCACCATTTTGGTGCAGAAATCCACCAGAAGCCCTTCCGGGGCCCGGGGACAGGGACAAAGGAAAGGATGTCAGCCCGCCATTCAGCCAGCCCTCACCAAGTCCACCACCCCCAATCCCAACCGCCCCGCCCCCGCCCCGCCCCCACACCCTTTGCAGGCCAGGAGGGAGAGGCCCGAGAGGTGGTTTCAATGCAAACCTCATGGGCGAACTGGGTTTTAAGGCGGTCCATTTCCGTCATTACGCCATAATGGTCCCCTGGCCCCCCTTTTATTTATATAGGGATACTTTTTTCCCTTTTTCTTTCCTGTCCCCGCCCCCCCCCCCCTCTCACCCAGTAGAATGTACGCCTCACCATGAAGCATAGGGGGTCATGAACCTTTTTCCCTGGTAATCACCAGAAACCCAGGGGCAAGGAAATACCTGGGTGATAAATACCTTGGTAGGATTTTGGTAAGCTATAACTTTCAAATGGAACTACGGCCCCCACCAATTTTTCCAAGCCAAAATTAAAGGCACTGGGCTTGCTGATGAAGCGTTTTTTTTTCTAATCTATAAATGTGTGTTTGGGGGAGGGGGTGTGTGGTGTATATATATATATCGAATAAATATATATAAATATATATAAATGGGGAAAAATACATATAATTACCATTTAATAAAGATTTTCCCTTTTTGAAAAAACTAAAATTACCATAAAAAAGGTTATTTTTTGTGGTTTTCTAATGAAAGAACACCTCCCAAACATATGAAACCTGAAAAAAACAACCAGATAACAATGGAAAAATTTGAAATCCCTTCCATTGTTTGAGAAAACATTTTCCCCTTTTTTTTTTTAATGTGTATATAAACTTTTTTTTAATTTGGAATGTTTTCTTTAAAACAGCGAGAAAGGGAAGAGGGAACAATAGAGAAGCCCTAGAAACATTGAAATTGGGAAAAAAGAATCCATAGATCAGCTGCCTCCCTGCAACATCCCTCCACTGGGGGATTGGGTAACCCACGCAACTCAAGGCACATATTTGCCCCCCCCAGACTGTAATTCAAACTTGGGACTCCTACAAGTCCCCAACAGGCCGGAAAAGCTCCAATCCATCAGAGCCAAACCAGCCAGGGCCTTGATAAACATTTCTGATGACCTTGGCCTTCCAACAACCAAAAGTGTTGTAAACGAGTATGCTGTCAATGGACACGGATAGCACAAGAACGGGCAACACTAGGGAAGGATGGATTCCTGATTGAAAGCTCGTGCACAGGTGGGTCGGTGTTTGCGCAGGCGGCAAAGACAACCAGCTCAGAATCCACAGCTGACAGCTCTTAAACCCAGCGTGGCCTCAGCTTACATGTTACAATTCCATAAGGAGTATTCTCTATACTGTGGCATGTCAATCACCCTGGGGATCTTATAAAAATGGGTAGATTCCAATACTGAGATGGGGGCAAGTAATTCCCCCCCCCCTCACCCCCCCCAAACAAATTTCTAACAAGTTCACACTCAAGTGATATCATGCTGCTCACCAGAGGATTGCACTTTGAAAAGCAACTATCTAAGTACTACAAAAGTACTATCCAATGAAACACCTCTCAGACCAGCTCAAAAGTACGCAGTTAGGTGCGGCCGCCAGGAGAGTAACTTGCCTCCCAAGAGACAAAAATATAGAGAAGATAATCCAAAGAAAAGCAAAAAGGATCTTCATCTGGGCAAGAGATGACTGATTGTTCCTTGATCAACATTAAGATTTAATGTAATTAAAATAGAATCAACTGCTGATGTCTGACCTGTGTTAAGAACTGGAAAATTTGTTTAATTCTGTTTAAGAGAATTGAGAAATACATCCTCTTTTGCAAGTTTGATATTTACAGCTCTTGGGGCCTGAGAAAGGAGAAAGCCCCTGCCAACTCTGTTAGCAACAGAACTTATGTGAACCCATTTCCCACTTTTCACTGTCTGCTTGTTTCAAACTAGTTGCTTCATTTTTTTTCTGGTTTCCTCTCCTCCCCTACCACCAACCCCCCAGCCCAACCACGCATATCCAGCCCATTGGGTAATGTGCCCATTGTCACCTGCCCACCCAAACCCTGCTGGCTCCTCCACTGGTAGGTGATACCCTGAGGAGGGGGCAGGCCGCCCAGACTCTCACACCACCACCCAGCCTCCAGTCTCAATTGGGGGTGCTTTCTCAGCCTTAAATGGAACTCTTGCATGGCAGCATTACTCATCACATTGTTCATTGGCACATCTCCTTGGAGAACATGGGGTTTTTTTTTTTTGGGGAATTGTGTGAGCGCAGTGCGAGCGCTGCGCGAGGCTTTGGGCATTCCCTGTGTCCTTTGGCAACCTTCGACAATGAGTGGGCATATCTGTCACTGTCCACAGTGACGTACCTTCCCATTTCCACAAAAAGGGGCAAAAAAACAAACCTGCCTTTTCTGTTCCAGTTTTTTGATGTTCTTTAAATAAGTCGCGAGAGCGCGAGCACGCGATCACACTTGTCACCTTTTCATGTAAATTCTTCTTGCTCTGCCATACAAGTTGTCAGAGGCAAGCTTAACTCTCAAGAAGAATATTAGAACCGTCCCAGAAGTAAGCAATGGCATCCACCTGGAGGTAGAGGGTTTGCTGTATTCTAAGAAAAGCGGAGGCGAAGAGAGGTCTAAAAGGATTCAGGACCAATGGATATACAACAGCACTTTCAGATGAAGCAGGTTGGGGTTGTTGCTGAACACATGAAGATGGAATATAAGGCTACATTCAAACAGATTATCAATCAAAAGGAAATAAGCCACCACTGAAATACCATGGATGCCAATAGGGAACACTGGATTCTTGAACATTAGTATTCTCCACTGAATAAAGTGGAAAGAGAGTCTGAGAGGAAGGAGGGGGCTGCATAGTGTGGGGGGAAGAAACCCCAATACACAGAGTTCAAGGCAGGAAGAGAGAACTGTAGGTTTCACCGGAGAGAGCCATAAAAGGAATTCTATGAAACAGAAAAGAATACCTCACAAAAATTGTGCTCCAAAGTGCTGTATTTGTAGGCCATTTACTAAGCTTCATGTGATGCTTGGACAAAACCGATAGGCAGAGGAGAGTTGCGAAAGAGACGAGTTAGGACGAGGAGCAACGTGGTGAGAGCGTAGTGAGAACCTGTCAAGAAGAATAATAAAGCACATTGTGGTTAACTCTCATTTCCACAGAGAGTCTGTGTAAGGTTTATGTAGCTAACATCCGGATGTCTAATCATTGTTTTAAAAGTGGTAATTCCTTATTCTGAAAGTCTGTGTCAACTATACTTTCTCATGGTACCACCAACGCTTCCATACCATCCAATTTTCTACCAGGACACCTCCCTGCTAGGCAGAACTATGCTTCAGCGGCTGTGCTTAGAACATGCCCCCGTAACCTTACTTTACGTGCTTTTTCTTTGACAAAGCACATCACCCAGCAAACTGTAATTTTGGAAAAGAAACTCAACCAATACTACCATCCCCCCCTGAAATCCTGGGATGACTGCATTTCATAAGAAGACGGTGGCATTCTCGATAAAAATATCTCTATAGCTGGATGCAGATGGGTACCATAGTTTTCCCATTTTGCCTCTAATAATTATTCTTTTCTTGACCCTAGTCCAAACCCACGACTAATCTTCTAGTCTGTCCTCGGTTGTTTCAGATCATCTAGTTCAATTCTCTCCAAAAAAAGTATAATCCCACCTTCTCTCTCCTTTCCATGGGAGCTACAACTCTCAAGTTGATTAGGGATTGACTTCCTGGTGGGACTTTGGTTCCTGGTTCTTGATACATACAGCAAATGTGGCCCCTTTGCTTCACCAAGTAATTTTAGCTCATTCCAAGAGATAAT